>CAXIWR010000018.1:68785-107827 GCA_964036265.1 Daptonema setosum
TTCGTTTAAAAACTTAAATCTGTCAACACGATACCTAATTTATAGAAACTGTGCAACGGTAACAAAGTTATGAGGTTTTGAGGGGTCAAGATATTGTGGTTTGGCCGAAATTAGGCATTGAGCCAATTTTATCTACATTTTAGGAAACAAACTCCACTTTCTGAAACAAACAACGAGGGTAGAATTCCACTTTCCGTCACCTAATCGTCCGTTAATGAATGAATATTAAATTTTCACTGATACAGTTGCATCAGTATTGTTTTTATGTATCAATGATCATAACCAGTAGCCATGATGAAACGTGAACAACACGATATGTATGTATGTATTTGCTACCAAGTTAAGGCGGATTAGTAAGTCTCTTCCGACTACACGGTATTTATATTAATGTTTTTTTTGTTATGAAAAAAGGGCTGATGGTAATCGCTGTTAATAAACTGTCCTGATGATTGATATTTGTTTTGAAACGTGAACGGTAAAAAACATTTTTTCCGTTCACGGAACTTAATAACAATTGACCAAACATTTCGACAGTTAACAAACTGCAGAAATTTCAAATTATTAGTAAACTGAAATTGAATGCGTATCAATTGTTCATGGTGAATGAGTTATAAAAAAGCCATGTTTCTAGAAAAACTGCGTGCATTCAAAGCTAATCAATTGAAGCTCCAACACAGAGGTTAACAGTTTAAATTTCCCACTCAACTTGATTGTCTTATAGTTAGTGTAAGCACTGAAAAGCACGATCGCATTGTATTAAAAACCTTTTTTATCAATCCGTAGTCATGATGAAACGTGAGCTGGAAACTAAGATAATTTATTCTAGAACGCTCATTAATTCAGACGATTTTTAAATTGAATATAATGATTAGATAACTCGGAAAAAACCACACTCTGCAGATTTCAAGTGGTTTTCCCGTTGTTGAAGAGAGTTCGACAAACAATGAACGTACTTTCCCTTACAAAATAGTAAATAATCCGTTGACCAGGGCATTCAAGAATGATAAACTGATGCAAATATCTCAGTTGATTAGGACATTTAATTTACACTTCACATCATTCTCGTACCACAGGAATATTTTTTTTTAATTTTAGGTTTATTCACTCTAATATTTAGGTTTTTTTTTATTAGACTGATGAAAAAGCAGGTCAATTGACGAAATTCAACATTATTTTTTATTCATAACCTTGATGAAACGTGAACTGATTTTGACTGAATTGCATGTCGAGTCAACTTCAATGTAAAACACCTGCAGTTCACGTTTCACCCTTACTATCTATAGGTGCAGAGGCGGCAAAATACAATTTTTTTCTCCCACAATTTTATTTAACCGTAAATTATAAAAAAGAATATTACAGTTGAATTCAAATTTCTGAAAATCAGTCTTCTAGTAGTTCGAGAACGTTGTTTTTACAATTTTGTGATTTTAGTTGGTTACCTACTGTAGATTAGTGAAAACGTATAACTCTCAGTTAAGAAGTTATTTTGTTTTGTAAAAGAGACAACCCATTGTTTCTCACCGAAATTTCATGCAAAGATTGTTAAGATGAAACGTGAGCTGCATGTTTTTATTGATTCAACGATTAACCGGTACAACGTTCTCAATTGAATACGAAAATTCAAGGTCCAGTCATTCTCTGAATCTTAGTTAAACCATACCAAAAAATGCCCTTTTAATCGGCTATACCATGAAAGTCTGATCAGTCGACTTTCAAAAACATCAGTTCACGTTTCATGATGATTACTGATTTTAAATCAAAGAGCTTTTACTATTATGACGTAATCACATAATCTATAAACATAACTGAGTCCACTTTGCCGCGCACAGTCCTCCCTCCCGCGCACAGTCCACCTAACCCAAGAAAGTTCCCGCGCACAGTCCACTTTCCCGCGCACAGTTTACCCTCCCGCGCAGAGTATACCCTCTCGCGCACAGTCCACCTACCTCAAAAGAGGTTCCCGCGCTCAGTCCTTCCCGCGCTCAGTCTACCCCATTCCCACGCTCAGGCTTTCCCGCGCTGCGTGTACCCCCCTCGTTTGCCGTGTTCAACCTCTAACTTTAAAAAAGCATTTTACATTGACCACTAACAACACTGACTATTATTGTTTCGCGTTTCAATAGGCAATAGATTATATGACTGTACAATTTGAGTTCAGCGAATAATCATAAAATTCAGAACTATGTTTCCATGCATTGCAAATGTGAAACGTGAATATTGATAAGATTAGGTGAGATGAATTTCGGTAAGATAACTTTCAGTGAAAGATTTTCGGTGACAAAGTTTTCGTTGAGTTTAAGTGACCCCAATTGATTGCATGACCGTTGGACTAGTTGACAGTGCTATAACGACCTAAAGATAACGTCTATATAAAATATATATAAACCAGAATAACGGAGATTCTGAGCTCATTAGACAGCTGATTTACATGTTTGATATGAAATAATTTTATTTTACCAAACGTTTTTCAAAAGTGACTCACTTGCCAACCCATCGGTAGAGTGGTTGACTTGTTGATCAAATGGCTGAAACATGAACAGACTTGGTTGGATGATTTGTTGAACGTTAACCACATGCACTGTTACTGCAATTGATTATGAGACTAAATTCAAACTTGCACCAACCATTAAGACCTTTTTCATAGATTTGCCCCTGAATCCAAGTTAGGAATGAGGTTTGAAACCAACGCGATTATCTCTCATTTAATTCTGTTTATTCATATGCAGAACACAGTTTTACAATATTGGCACGCAAAAAAATTAGCTCCGTAATCAATTGAGAACGACATATAGTTTTAATAGAGCCTGAGAATAAATCTGGAATTCTTATAAAGAGCTTCTGGAGATTCAAGTGGAAAAATGACACGTTAACGTGTCCAACCCAGTCTAAAACTCACTGAACATGATGATTGCATGTTATAGCATACAGCTGTTGGTGCGTATTTTCATTTTCCTGTTCAGAAAAGTTGGTGAAACAATGATTTCGACTACCCGAGACTTGAGTGCAGATTTTGAAACGTGAATAATACTTAATGTATGGAGATTTTTCTTTGACACGAAATAAGTTCCCAGCCACTAATACAGTACTTTTATGTTGTAACCAAAACCAAAAAAACTGTTGTGTTAATAATTGCACTTTATCCTATGCTCAAGTGAAGATGATGTTTTGTTTCTTTTTTCTGTTTGAAAGCTATAGAGTGCAGAAACGAATATGAGTTGCCTGGCTAGACGGATGTGCTAGCTAGGCATGGATAGCTAGGCATGGACGGATGTGCTCAATTGAACACAATAATGTCATTGTGTGATTAGAAGACTGAATTTGAATGCGCGCCCTTTTTTCGGTGAAGATTGCATAATCAATGTGAAATATTTGCTAACAAAAATTTAAATGTCTGCCTGATGGCTCTACGCGTAGTATATCTTTGTGCATGAATGGATAAGTTAGATTGAAGATGCGAACAATAATATGCATTCAAATTTAGACTCGTATTCAAGTGAGAACGCTAGAAATGTGATTTATTGTATTATCAGTCAGCGTGAAAAAAACCATCTAGTTCACGTTTCATTGTGTCTATATATAAAACTAACATTGTTTGCATTTTTTATAAGTTAACTAGGGTAAACCCGTTGCAGGGCAACGGACGGTCAAGTTAAATAATGACCGTTTCCTGCACTAAACCCAATGAAACATATTTTTGTATACCATTAAGTTTGTTGGTCGGTTGTGTTAACCCGACCTGTTGATTTTTCAAACTTCAGTCTAGAGTTTAGTATATTGACAGAATTACTGTAACAAAAACCCGTCAAAATGTTAGAGCAACCCGTAAAGCAAACTTATACAACAATATACTAATTTTGAAACGTGAATGATAATGAAAAACACTGTTCCATCTGCTCAGGCGTTCAGCAAATGAAGTGTGCCTTAAGGCCCAACCAGACTTCGTTGCACTTGTTGCGCGCAACAATTGTTGCACCTTTGTTGCGCTGACCCTACCATACTTCCAGAGCTGTTGCGCGCAACAATTGTTGCGGTGCAACAAGTCAGTGCAACAGTTCCATACAAATTTGTTGTTGCAGTGAATATCAAATTTTTTTGATATTTTTTGTTGCACTGGGGTGTCAAAAAGCATTTTGCTATATTTTTTATTGATCAAATATTTTTGTAACAAGAAAAAACAGTTCTTAGTCGTTGAATTTCATTCTTTGAGCATGATTAGTAGAAATTTTGCGATGATTTTCCCTCATTTTTGGTTCCACACCGGCTTCCTGCATTTTCTTGTCTATTTGGCTTCTAAATATGTACCTAGAAATTTTTAAGTTTCCGCGCGTATTCAAATTTGACCCATTCGGGTTCAATTGAAGAATGAAGAAATGTTCCTTGTTCAGTACTTATAACGATCTGGGTTTGCTCGATTCGTAAGTGATTATGGAATTGAGAAATAGTGACACCTTTTATGTTATTGATTGTTCTCCCTTCTAGTTCTAGCGTAGTGAGTGCCTTATTGTGTTGTTTGCACGCTTTTTATGGTTTGGTTGTTGTGCTGTGCTCTATGTTGGTTTAAGAAGTCGAAACCTCCGTGTTATTTCAACTCATTGCAGCTTGTTGTGATTTGATAATATTCTCACTGAATTTGTTTGGTTGATAATCTAACGTGTACTGATGGTTTTCCAGATTCTCCGTTCAATTTTCAACCGACTAATTCTACCGGAGTGAGTGGATACACGGATTCGCCCGGCCGGTACCGATGGCCGCGACAAAATGGTTAGTTATCATCTTTCGTTTATTGGTGCAAGAGAATGAGCGGGAAAATTGGAATCCCCCCCGTTTAGCGGTTAAATTTTTTTTAGTCTTTCTCTGATGTGATAGCCTAACAATAGTCAAGTTCTCTCCTTTGAAGTAATTCAGCTCCCTTTAGAGGGTTACTCGCTTGCCAGCACTGGCGGACGAGCTATTCCTCCGAAGGGAGGGGAATTTCATCAAAGAAAGGGGAATTGGCAGAAATTAGGTAGTTTTACCTACACCTTAGGAAGCGAATTCTACTTTTTGAAACCACCAAAGAGGGGGAATTCCACTTTTCCCACCCCTTCTCGTTCGCTAGTGCTTGCCAGTGGTTTGAGTTTGTAATTATTATCTCATTCATCTAAGTGAATAAATAAAATCAATCAAATAGCTGATAATAAGGAACTGAGAGACAGAGACTGTTTTGTTATAAAACGATTGTGTCTCAATTGGGTGCACTGGCGGACGAGCGGGTCTCCCAAAGGTGAGGATTTTTTTAAGGATGGGAATTCGCAGTTTATGGAGCCATTTAACGGAGAGGATCAAATTTTTGGAGCCGACAAAGAGGTGGGAATTCTGCTTTCTCGTTCTTCCCTAGTTGCTAGTTGGCGCACTCTTTTCCACTAGCGGGAAGAGGTGGGAAAAGTGCAATTCCCCCTTCTTTGTCGTTTTCAAGAAGTACAATTTGTTCCCTGGGAGCTGGGGTAGTACGTATAATAGCCTGAAAACTGCTAATTCCCCCTGTTTGTTGAAATTCCCCTCCCTTTGGAAGCTTGGTTCGTCGTCCGCCAGTTCTCGACTCAAACTAAATGAATAAGGGGCCACTTAACTTAACAACTGGTTCATGATATTAACTCTTCGAACTACTGAATGAACTGGATAAAATTTCCGAGTGAAGTGAATCACTGACAAATGCCTGCCCCACTCCGTCATTTTAATGGAATATAATTCTTTTATAGTCATCTCAAACCAAACACACTACTTCTGCTCAGCCCTAGTAACTGTTTAATATTACCATAACTTACTTGTACAGCACCTGATTGACTCGTGAAATATTTTTTTAGGTAACATTGGCTGTCATCGATAAGATTGGCGTGCCCGACGGAAGTTCTCACGAGTCGGTCATCGATTCATCCGGTTTCGTCTGATACGTTCTAGGTTCGTGATTGTTATAAGTAATGTTTATTTTGTAACGCCGGGTCATTGCATCTGAGACCTAACGATTCAGCCGTCGTAGACCACTGTTTGTTAGGTTTATATAGAAGTGACCTTTGTGATGCATAGAACAGAGTCGGCCAGTTAAAATTAAGATGTGAGTCTTCTTTATTTTGTGTGAACGGAGTTAAATATGTATGACCCTAATTAAACTTTTCTGACGTATCTTATTTCCTTTTGTTATTTACATATTGGTTTTACAGTCAGTGCAAAGTAGTCGCACTGAACAAATTATTTTTTTATATTTTTATTGCAGGTCAGTGATGACACCGTGGCGGCTTTGGGTATCACAGCTGGCGTTGATCGGCGCGTTGATCGGCGTCATCGCCGTTTAATCGGCCGATAATTATTCATTTTTCTATGTTCTGCACGATTAGAATACGGCTTCATCTTAACTTCTGTTGTAGCTTTAGTATTGGTGAAACTTTATTAGCGATTATTTATTAAGTCATTATTCCTATCGATTTTATCATTATTGTTCAATGTTTGGATTAAATAATACGACTGAACTGCCGTGATAACGTAAAGTGTATATGTATATATATTTGTATAGTTTTTTCTTCTTTAATTGTGTTTGTACATATTTGGATTTTAGATAAACATGATTGATTTAAAATTATGAATATGACTAAAATTTCGTCGGCATCGGCTCTTTATTCAATTAATTGTGAACAAAAAGAAGACCGTAATAAAAAAATTAAGTTTCATAAACTAACAGTAAACTTCCAATCAAAATATTTTTGGGTTTCACCTCCAAACAATGGCGGACGAGCTATACCTCGGCAGAAATCAGGTCATTTTACATACACCTCAGGGAAGAAACTCTACTTTTTGAAACAGCCAAAGAGGAGGGAATTCCACTTTTCCCTCCCCTTCTCGTCCGCTAGTGCATCCAAATTGTGTTTTCGCATTTTAAAAATGATAAACTTGGCAAATATCAGTCAAATTTTTTATTTAATAGTGAAATAATAGGTTTGATTGTGTTCAAAACTCGGTACACATGTTGAACATACACAACTGTAAACCGCTAAACTAGATTTTTTTTCTTTTTCAAACACGATTTTCATAAATTCGTACCGAGCTCAATTCTGGATGAAATTTCATCGGGTATAGCTCAAAATTCCTTCAATTTTCTATATTTTCAGAATTTGAAATAAGAATCCAGAAAAAATCCCGGATTTCACGATTACCGGATCTCTGAAATCAACCCCTTTGCAAACTAACGCAAACTTTTTTGACTGTTGCACTGGCCTACCATACTTATTTTTCTGTTGCGCGCAACAGTTTGTACTGTTGCACTAACAGCTGTACTGTTGCGTTTGTTGCGCGCAACAAGTGCAACGAAGTCTGGTTGGGCCGTTATTCTTCACATTCAATTGAACTTATGTTGTTCGTTACCGTTCACGTTTCAAAAGCAGTAGCGGAGATAAATATACAACTGGTTGAAGCGTTCTCAATTTATTGGTGCACGAGATTTGGGTGACTCTTGTTTGTGCATTTCAGGACCACTGGCGGAAAAGCTAATTTTTCAAAACGAGGGGGAAAATCAGCAAAGAGAGAGGAATCGATAGTTTCCATGACATTTTACCCACACCTTAGGGAACAGATTCATTTTTTTGAAAACACCAAGGAGGAGGGATTTTCAATTTTACTCATCTTCTCGTCGGCTAGTGTTTAGGACTGAATGACTGATCCATGCATGTATGTATAGCTTGGTCAGGGTTTCTTGTTATCAAAAGTTAAATTTACGAGTCGGTTACGCAATGAATAAAAGCGGAATTTTCGTATTTTGTCCACCAAATATTATGTGAAAAAGTATTTATTTCTCGAATTCTTGAAAAACCGAACTAAAAACAGATTTGAATTAAAACTGCGCGCCAAAAAGTTTCTGGCTAACAAGAACCATGGATAGCCTATACATGCAATGAGCGATCAGAGCGATACTCTTACGATGCTGCTCAACACTGATTTTATTAACTAAGAAAATGACAACGAGTCAATCATTCACGTTTCAATGATGATTAATAAGAGACGACTGCGTAATGTTTCCAATGTCCTCTTATTCCACTAGTTATCCTAAAATTAAGCGAAAATATGATAAGAAAATTTATTTTGTATACATTTTTAATATTTTGCTAGGAAAATTCTAGAGAAAATCGTTTCTCAACTGCTCAGACAGTCAGCAATTAAAGCGTGCCGTATACTCATAATAATCATTACTGTTCACGTTTCAAAATCAGAAATGGTGCGTCACACTTTCAGTTGAAAGCAATAAGCTAACATCCGAAAAAGCAAAATATAAAATACTATCAAAACACTCAAGTTCCTATAGTCTATTATCTGGTTATTTTATTCTTTACTTGTTTTGTGCCAGGCCACAATATTTTCACCGAATATTTCACTTTATGATCTTCGAGTTTATTAATAAAAAGCAAACTTCGATGCATGCATTTTATCACTATACCTAATGAATCGAGGGTTGAACTTTAGGTATGAATGTGCCTGTTTGTGCACAAGATGAGTCAAGAAAAAAATTATCGGTTATAAATAAATATTTATCTCTGGGATTGGCTACAATCAACTAGAATACAAAATTTTGAGACGCACCTTCCTAAAAAATGTTCAAAAAATTACCAAAACAAATTATAAGTGCAGTATTTATTAGTTGATTATAACGCCATTATATACTTCTAGTTATAAACTCTGTGTAACATGAAACTAGATCCGCTCTGAACTTTCATCCGTTCCAAGATTTATTTTGTTTACAAACGACAACAAGTCATTCTTTCACGTTTCAATGATTCTGTAGAAGATATACTTTGTTTTTAGTTCACGTTTCATCATGACTACGCGTTGATAAAAAATTTATAATACAATACAATCGTGCTATCGAGTGCTTACCATAACTTTAAGACAACAAAGTTGAGTGGATTGCTTTTACTGTATGCCAAAACTGTGTTAGAGCTTTGATCGATTGGCTTGAATGCGCGCTGTTTTTCTCGGTAGCTTTATTGGAACTTACTCATTTAATCATCAACAAAATGGCACTCATTTAATTTCGGATCCCCAATAGTTGGAAATTGCTGTTCTATAATTGTTGTACAAGTAATTAACAGTTAGTTATCTGTAGAAATGGCTGGGAAATTGTTACTAAGTTCCGAGAATGGAAAGAGACGTTTTATCACCGTTCACGTTTCAAAACGATTTTGAATAATTAGGACAGTCAAGAACAGCAATAACATGCTACATAGCTTCTACAATAACAAAATTTTTTTACAAATACTCGGAAAAGACTTACTAATCCGCTATAACTGTTCGATTAAATCTACGTTTTTCAGTTACATACATATCTCGACCTGAGGTATTGTTGTTTGCTATTTTTCCCGGGGAACATTAAATGGACAACGTATGACATTACAAAACAGTGCCATTTCATCGTTTAATGTATAAATGTAATGTAGTAAACAGTGAATTCTTATTGATTTAGTCAGTCTCAATCATTTAACCACAGGTTTAATAAATAAATTAGAAGTATTTATCTCGCTTCTGTGTTGTAGTCTCAGTTGATTAGTTTAGTTTATTTCAATCCAAAAATGGACGGATATGCTCGATTGAACACAATAATGTCATTGTGTGATTAGAAGACTGAATTTGAATGCGCGCCATTTTTTCGGTGAAGATTGCATAATCAATGTGAAATATTTGCTAACAAAAATTTAAATGTCTGCCTGATGGCTCTACGCGTAGTATATCTTTGTGCATGAATGGATAAGTTAGATTGAAGATGCGAACAATAATATGCATTCAAATTTAGACTCGTATTCAAGTGAGAACGCTAGAAATGTGATTTATTGTATTATCAGTCAGCGTGAAAAAAAACCATCTAGTTCACGTTTCATTGTGTCTATATATAAAACTAACTTTGTTTGCACGTTTTATAAGTTAACTAGGGTAAACCCGTTGCAGGGCAACGGACGGTCAAGTTAAATAATGACCGTTTCCTGCACTAAACCCAATGAAATATATTTTTGTATACCATTAAGTTTGTTGGTCGGTTGTGTTAACCCGACCTGTTGATTTTTCAAACTTTAGTCTAGAGTTTAGTATATTTATCAAAAACCCGTCAAAAAGTAAAGCAACTCGTAAAGCAAACTTATACAACAATATACTAATTTTGAAACATGAATGATAATGAAAAACTCTGTTCCATCTGCTCAGGCGTTCAGCAAATGAAGTGTGCCTTATTCTTCACATTCAATTGAACTTATGTTGTTCGTTACCGTTCACGTTTCAAAAGCAGTAGCGGAGATTAATATACAACTGGTTGAAGCGTTCTCAATTTATTGGTGCACGAGATTTGGGTGACTCTTGTTTGTGCATTTCAGGACCACTGGCGGAAAAGCTAATTTTTCAAAACGAGGGGGAAAATCGGCAAAGAGAGAGGAATTGGTAGTTTCCATGACATTTTACCCACACCTTAGGGAACAGATTCAATTTTTTGAAAACACCAAGGAGGAGGGATTTTCAATTTAACTCATCTTCTCGTCGGCTAGTGTTTAGGACTGAATGACTGATCCATGCATGTATGTATAGCTTGGTCAGGGTTTCTTGTTATCAAAAGTTAATTTTACGAGTCGGTTACGCAATGAATAAAAGCGGAATTTTCGTATTTTGTCCACCAAATATTATGTGAAAAAGTATTTATTTCTCGAATTCTTGATAAACCGAACCAAAAACAGATTTGAATTAAAACTGCGCGCCAAAAAGTTTCTGGCTAACAAGAACCATGGATAGCCTATACATGCAATGAGCGATCAGAGCGATACTCTTACGATGCTGCTCAACACTGATTTTATTAACTAAGAAAATGACAACGAGTCAGTCATTCACGTTTCAATGATGATCAATAACTGACGACTGCGTAACTTTTTCCAATATCCTCTCAGCAAAAATATGATAAGAAAATTTTTTGTGTATACATTTTTAATATTTTGCTATGAAAATTCTAGAGAAAATCGTTTCTCAACTGCTCAGACAGTCAGCAATTAAAGCGTGCCGTATACTCATAATATTCATTACTGTTCACGTTTCAAAATCAGAAATGGTGCGTCACACTTTCAGTTGAAAGCAATAAGCTAACATCCAAACACGCAAAATATTAAATACTATCAAAACACTCAAGTTCCTATAGTCTATTATCTGGTTATTTTATTCTTTACTTGTTTTGTGCCAGGCCACACAATTTTCACCGAATAATTCACTTTATAATCGTCGAGTTTATTAATAAAAAGCAAACTTCGATGCATGCATTTTATCACTATACCTAATGAATCGAGGGTTGAACTTTAGGTATGAATGTGCCTGTTTGTGCACAAGATGAGTCAAGAAAAAAATTATAGGTTATAAATATTTATCTCTGGGATTGGCTACAATCAACTAGAATACAAAATTTTGAGACGCACCTTCCTAAAAAATGTTCAAAAAAATACCAAAACAAAATATAAGTGCAGTATTTATTAGATGATTATAAAGCCATTACATACTTCTAGTTATAAACTCTGTGTAACATGAAACTAGATCCGCTCTGAACTTTCATCCGTTCCAAGATTTATTTTGTTTACAGAAAAACGACAACAAGTCATTCTTTCACGTTGGCTGTCGTTCAGTTGTCCGAATCGACGTTTGTCCGAATTTGTCCGAAACACTATTTTAGGGGTTTTGATCAGTTTTCCGAATACGTGGTTAGAATTTTCTTACACAGAGAGACAAATTCAAGCGTCCATTTTTTAGTTATGCCTGTTTACAATGTATAAAAATTGTTTACACGAATAATTATATTGGTTTCTCTTGAAACCTTTTATCGTTTTCTAGAAAAAATAAGGCATCATACCTCCGCTGCGCGGTGCTAACGGTCCAAGGGGGGGGGGGGGCATAAAACTTAGGTTTCAGTGTAGGCTTAGGCTTAGGCTGTGTATTTGGCAAAGGCTTGAGCGCTGCGCGCCCAAGCCCATCCCAAATACAGAGCCTAAGCCTAAGCCTAAACTGAAAACTAACTCTTAGCCTCATACTAGGCGATCTCCTTTACTAAGGTACAGTCTGTGTTCATGACTAAGCCGAAGCCGTTCATACAATGAAAGGGGTATTTGAATTGAAATGGTGGGCTACCAATAACAATTTTTGAAACCAACTTTTCGTATTAACTTTTTATTAGCAATACGACAACTTAAATCGGTGACTTAATCGTGACACTTCTCTTGTAAAACTACTCCATTCGGACAACTGATCAAAACCCCTAAAATAGCGTTTCGGACAAATTCGGACAAACGTCGAGTCGGACAACTGAACGCATCCCTTTCACGTTTCAATGATGAGCAACACCGGACAACTGCATAACTTTTTCAATAACCGTTTATCCAAAGCACTTATCCTAAAATCAAGCAAAAATATGATGTGAATAAATATCGTGTATCCATTTATACACAGTCTTTTCAAAATGTATGTTGAGCGCTGATGGTTTTCCAAGTTATCTAATTATTCTGTTTAGAACGTTCAAAAGCGCCTCAATTTAAGAGCGTTCTGTAAAAAATATACTTTGTTTTTAGTTCACGTTTCATCATGACTACGCGTTGAAAAAAAGTTTTATAATACATTACAATCGTGCTATCGAGTGCTTACCATAACTTTAAGACAACAAAGTTGAGTGGATTGCTTTTACTGTATGCCAAACCTGTGTTAGAGCTTTGATCGATTGGCTTTAATGCGCGCTGTTTTTCTCGGTAGCTTTATTGGAACTTACTCATTTAATCATCAAGAAAATGGCACTCATTTAATTTCGGTTCCCCAATAGTTGGAAATTGCTGTTCTATAATTGTTGTACAAGTAATTAACAGTTAGTTATCTGTAGAAATGGCTGGGAAATTGTTACTAAGTTCCGATAATGGAAAGAGACGATTTATCACCGTTCACGTTTCAAAACGATTTTGAATAATCAGGACAGTCAAGAACAGCAATAACATGCTACATAGCTTCTACAATAACAAATTTTTTTACAAATACTCGGAAAAGACTTACTAATCTGCTATAACTGTTCGATTAAATCTACGTTTTTCAGTTACATACATATCTCGACCTGAGGTATTGTTGTTTGCTATTTTTCCCGGGGAACATTAAATGGACAACGTATGACATTACAAAACAGTGCCATTTCATCGTTTAATGTATAAATGTAATGTAGTAAACAGTGAATTCTTATTGATTTAGTCAGTCTCAATCATTTAACCACAGGTTTAATAAATAAATTAGAAGTATTTATCTCGCTTCTGTGTTGTAGTCTCAGTTGATTAGTTTAGTTTATTTCAATCCAAAAATGGACGGATATGCTCGATTGAACACAATAATGTCATTGTGTGATTAGAAGACTGAATTTGAATGCGCGCCATTTTTTCGGTGAAGATTGCATAATCAATGTGAAATATTTGCTAACAAAAATTTAAATGTCTGCCTGATGGCTCTACGCGTAGTATATCTTTGTGCATGAATGGATAAGTTAGATTGAAGATGCGAACAATAATATGCATTCAAATTTAGACTCGTATTCAAGTGAGAACGCTAGAAATGTGATTTATTGTATTATCAGTCAGCGTGAAAAAAAACCATCTAGTTCACGTTTCATTGTGTCTATATATAAAACTAACATCGTTTGCACGTTTTATAAGTTAACTAGGGTAAACCCGTTGCAGGGCAACGGACGGTCAAGTTAAATAATGACCGTTTCCTGCACTAAACCCAATGAAATATATTTTTGTATACCATTAAGTTTGTTGGTCGGTTGTGTTAACCCGACCTGTTGATTTTTCAAACTTTAGTCTAGAGTTTAGTATATTTATCAAAAACCCGTCAAAAAGTAAAGCAACTCGTAAAGCAAACTTATACAACAATATACTAATTTTGAAACATGAATGATAATGAAAAACTCTGTTCCATCTGCTCAGGCGTTCAGCAAATGAAGTGTGCCTTATTCTTCACATTCAATTGAACTTATGTTGTTCGTTACCGTTCACGTTTCAAAAGCAGTAGCGGAGATTAATATACAACTGGTTGAAGCGTTCTCAATTTATTGGTGCACGAGATTTGGGTGACTCTTGTTTGTGCATTTCAGGACCACTGGCGGAAAAGCTAATTTTTCAAAACGAGGGGGAAAATCGGCAAAGAGAGAGGAATTGGTAGTTTCCATGACATTTTACCCACACCTTAGGGAACAGATTCAATTTTTTGAAAACACCAAGGAGGAGGGATTTTCAATTTAACTCATCTTCTCGTCGGCTAGTGTTTAGGACTGAATGACTGATCCATGCATGTATGTATAGCTTGGTCAGGGTTTCTTGTTATCAAAAGTTAATTTTACGAGTCGGTTACGCAATGAATAAAAGCGGAATTTTCGTATTTTGTCCACCAAATATTATGTGAAAAAGTATTTATTTCTCGAATTCTTGATAAACCGAACCAAAAACAGATTTGAATTAAAACTGCGCGCCAAAAAGTTTCTGGCTAACAAGAACCATGGATAGCCTATACATGCAATGAGCGATCAGAGCGATACTCTTACGATGCTGCTCAACACTGATTTTATTAACTAAGAAAATGACAACGAGTCAGTCATTCACGTTTCAATGATGATCAATAACTGACGACTGCGTAACTTTTTCCAATATCCTCTCAGCAAAAATATGATAAGAAAATTTATTGTGTATACATTTTTAATATTTTGCTATGAAAATTCTAGAGAAAATCGTTTCTCAACTGCTCAGACAGTCAGCAATTAAAGCGTGCCGTATACTCATAATATTCATTACTGTTCACGTTTCAAAATCAGAAATGGTGCGTCACACTTTCAGTTGAAAGCAATAAGCTAACATCCAAACACGCAAAATATTAAATACTATCAAAACACTCAAGTTCCTATAGTCTATTATCTGGTTATTTTATTCTTTACTTGTTTTGTGCCAGGCCACACAATTTTCACCGAATAATTCACTTTATAATCGTCGAGTTTATTAATAAAAAGCAAACTTCGATGCATGCATTTTATCACTATACCTAATGAATCGAGGGTTGAACTTTAGGTATGAATGTGCCTGTTTGTGCACAAGATGAGTCAAGAAAAAAATTATAGGTTATAAATATTTATCTCTGGGATTGGCTACAATCAACTAGAATACAAAATTTTGAGACGCACCTTCCTAAAAAATGTTCAAAAAAATACCAAAACAAAATATAAGTGCAGTATTTATTAGATGATTATAAAGCCATTACATACTTCTAGTTATAAACTCTGTGTAACATGAAACTAGATCCGCTCTGAACTTTCATCCGTTCCAAGATTTATTTTGTTTACAGAAAAACGACAACAAGTCATTCTTTCACGTTGGCTGTCGTTCAGTTGTCCGAATCGACGTTTGTCCGAATTTGTCCGAAACACTATTTTAGGGGTTTTGATCAGTTTTCCGAATACGTGGTTAGAATTTTCTTACACAGAGAGACAAATTCAAGCGTCCATTTTTTAGTTATGCCTGTTTACAATGTATAAAAATTGTTTACACGAATAATTATATTGGTTTCTCTTGAAACCTTTTATCGTTTTCTAGAAAAAATAAGGCATCATACCTCCGCTGCGCGGTGCTAACGGTCCAAGGGGGGGGGGGGGGGGGGGCATAAAACTTAGGTTTCAGTGTAGGCTTAGGCTTAGGCTGTGTATTTGGCAAAGGCTTGAGCGCTGCGCGCCCAAGCCCATCCCAAATACAGAGCCTAAGCCTAAGCCTAAACTGAAAACTAACTCTTAGCCTCATACTAGGCGATCTCCTTTACTAAGGTACAGTCTGTGTTCATGACTAAGCCGAAGCCGTTCATACAATGAAAGGGGTATTTGAATTGAAATGGTGGGCTACCAATAACAATTTTTGAAACCAACTTTTCGTATTAACTTTTTATTAGCAATACGACAACTTAAATCGGTGACTTAATCGTGACACTTCTCTTGTAAAACTACTCCATTCGGACAACTGATCAAAACCCCTAAAATAGCGTTTCGGACAAATTCGGACAAACGTCGAGTCGGACAACTGAACGCATCCCTTTCACGTTTCAATGATGAGCAACACCGGACAACTGCATAACTTTTTCAATAACCGTTTATCCAAAGCACTTATCCTAAAATCAAGCAAAAATATGATGTGAATAAATATCGTGTATCCATTTATACACAGTCTTTTCAAAATGTATGTTGAGCGCTGATGGTTTTCCAAGTTATCTAATTATTCTGTTTAGAACGTTCAAAAGCGCCTCAATTTAAGAGCGTTCTGTAAAAAATATACTTTGTTTTTAGTTCACGTTTCATCATGACTACGCGTTGAAAAAAAGTTTTATAATACATTACAATCGTGCTATCGAGTGCTTACCATAACTTTAAGACAACAAAGTTGAGTGGATTGCTTTTACTGTATGCCAAACCTGTGTTAGAGCTTTGATCGATTGGCTTGAATGCGCGCTGTTTTTCTCGGTAGCTTTATTGGAACTTACTCATTTAATCATCAAGAAAATGGCACTCATTTAATTTCGGTTCCCCAATAGTTGGAAATTGCTGTTCTATAATTGTTGTACAAGTAATTAACAGTTAGTTATCTGTAGAAATGGCTGGGAAATTGTTACTAAGTTCCGATAATGGAAAGAGACGATTTATCACCGTTCACGTTTCAAAACGATTTTGAATAATCAGGACAGTCAAGAACAGCAATAACATGCTACATAGCTTCTACAATAACAAATTTTTTTTACAAATACTCGGAAAAGACTTACTAATCTGCTATAACTGTTCGATTAAATCTACGTTTTTCAGTTACATACATATCTCGACCTGAGGTATTGTTGTTTGCTATTTTTCCCGGGGAACATTAAATGGACAACGTATGACATTACAAAACAGTGCCATTTCATCGTTTAATGTATAAATGTAATGTAGTAAACAGTGAATTCTTATTGATTTAGTCAGTCTCAATCATTTAACCACAGGTTTAATAAATAAATTAGAAGTATTTATCTCGCTTCTGTGTTGTAGTCTCAGTTGATTAGTTTAGTTTATTTCAATCCAAAAATGGACGGATATGCTCGATTGAACACAATAATGTCATTGTGTGATTAGAAGACTGAATTTGAATGCGCGCCATTTTTTCGGTGAAGATTGCATAATCAATGTGAAATATTTGCTAACAAAAATTTAAATGTCTGCCTGATGGCTCTACGCGTAGTATATCTTTGTGCATGAATGGATAAGTTAGATTGAAGATGCGAACAATAATATGCATTCAAATTTAGACTCGTATTCAAGTGAGAACGCTAGAAATGTGATTTATTGTATTATCAGTCAGCGTGAAAAAAAACCATCTAGTTCACGTTTCATTGTGTCTATATATAAAACTAACATCGTTTGCACGTTTTATAAGTTAACTAGGGTAAACCCGTTGCAGGGCAACGGACGGTCAAGTTAAATAATGACCGTTTCCTGCACTAAACCCAATGAAATATATTTTTGTATACCATTAAGTTTGTTGGTCGGTTGTGTTAACCCGACCTGTTGATTTTTCAAACTTTAGTCTAGAGTTTAGTATATTTATCAAAAACCCGTCAAAAAGTAAAGCAACTCGTAAAGCAAACTTATACAACAATATACTAATTTTGAAACATGAATGATAATGAAAAACTCTGTTCCATCTGCTCAGGCGTTCAGCAAATGAAGTGTGCCTTATTCTTCACATTCAATTGAACTTATGTTGTTCGTTACCGTTCACGTTTCAAAAGCAGTAGCGGAGATTAATATACAACTGGTTGAAGCGTTCTCAATTTATTGGTGCACGAGATTTGGGTGACTCTTGTTTGTGCATTTCAGGACCACTGGCGGAAAAGCTAATTTTTCAAAACGAGGGGGAAAATCGGCAAAGAGAGAGGAATTGGTAGTTTCCATGACATTTTACCCACACCTTAAGGAACAGATTCAATTTTTTGAAAACACCAAGGAGGAGGGATTTTCAATTTAACTCATCTTCTCGTCGGCTAGTGTTTAGGACTGAATGACTGATCCATGCATGTATGTATAGCTTGGTCAGGGTTTCTTGTTATCAAAAGTTAATTTTACGAGTCGGTTACGCAATGAATAAAAGCGGAATTTTCGTATTTTGTCCACCAAATATTATGTGAAAAAGTATTTATTTCTCGAATTCTTGATAAACCGAACCAAAAACAGATTTGAATTAAAACTGCGCGCCAAAAAGTTTCTGGCTAACAAGAACCATGGATAGCCTATACATGCAATGAGCGATCAGAGCGATACTCTTACGATGCTGCTCAACACTGATTTTATTAACTAAGAAAATGACAACGAGTCAGTCATTCACGTTTCAATGATGATCAATAACTGACGACTGCGTAACTTTTTCCAATATCCTCTCAGCAAAAATATGATAAGAAAATTTATTGTGTATACATTTTTAATATTTTGCTATGAAAATTCTAGAGAAAATCGTTTCTCAACTGCTCAGACAGTCAGCAATTAAAGCGTGCCGTATACTCATAATATTCATTACTGTTCACGTTTCAAAATCAGAAATGGTGCGTCACACTTTCAGTTGAAAGCAATAAGCTAACATCCAAACACGCAAAATATTAAATACTATCAAAACACTCAAGTTCCTATAGTCTATTATCTGGTTATTTTATTCTTTACTTGTTTTGTGCCAGGCCACACAATTTTCACCGAATAATTCACTTTATAATCGTCGAGTTTATTAATAAAAAGCAAACTTCGATGCATGCATTTTATCACTATACCTAATGAATCGAGGGTTGAACTTTAGGTATGAATGTGCCTGTTTGTGCACAAGATGAGTCAAGAAAAAAATTATAGGTTATAAATATTTATCTCTGGGATTGGCTACAATCAACTAGAATACAAAATTTTGAGACGCACCTTCCTAAAAAATGTTCAAAAAAATACCAAAACAAAATATAAGTGCAGTATTTATTAGATGATTATAAAGCCATTACATACTTCTAGTTATAAACTCTGTGTAACATGAAACTAGATCCGCTCTGAACTTTCATCCGTTCCAAGATTTATTTTGTTTACAGAAAAACGACAACAAGTCATTCTTTCACGTTGGCTGTCGTTCAGTTGTCCGAATCGACGTTTGTCCGAATTTGTCCGAAACACTATTTTAGGGGTTTTGATCAGTTTTCCGAATACGTGGTTAGAATTTTCTTACACAGAGAGACAAATTCAAGCGTCCATTTTTTAGTTATGCCTGTTTACAATGTATAAAAATTGTTTACACGAATAATTATATTGGTTTCTCTTGAAACCTTTTATCGTTTTCTAGAAAAAATAAGGCATCATACCTCCGCTGCGCGGTGCTAACGGTCCAAGGGGGGGGGGCATAAAACTTAGGTTTCAGTGTAGGCTTAGGCTTAGGCTGTGTATTTGGCAAAGGCTTGAGCGCTGCGCGCCCAAGCCCATCCCAAATACAGAGCCTAAGCCTAAGCCTAAACTGAAAACTAACTCTTAGCCTCATACTAGGCGATCTCCTTTACTAAGGTACAGTCTGTGTTCATGACTAAGCCGAAGCCGTTCATACAATGAAAGGGGTATTTGAATTGAAATGGTGGGCTACCAATAACAATTTTTGAAACCAACTTTTCGTATTAACTTTTTATTAGCAATACGACAACTTAAATCGGTGACTTAATCGTGACACTTCTCTTGTAAAACTACTCCATTCGGACAACTGATCAAAACCCCTAAAATAGCGTTTCGGACAAATTCGGACAAACGTCGAGTCGGACAACTGAACGCATCCCTTTCACGTTTCAATGATGAGCAACACCGGACAACTGCATAACTTTTTCAATAACCGTTTATCCAAAGCACTTATCCTAAAATCAAGCAAAAATATGATGTGAATAAATATCGTGTATCCATTTATACACAGTCTTTTCAAAATGTATGTTGAGCGCTGATGGTTTTCCAAGTTATCTAATTATTCTGTTTAGAACGTTCAAAAGCGCCTCAATTTAAGAGCGTTCTGTAAAAAATATACTTTGTTTTTAGTTCACGTTTCATCATGACTACGCGTTGAAAAAAAGTTTTATAATACATTACAATCGTGCTATCGAGTGCTTACCATAACTTTAAGACAACAAAGTTGAGTGGATTGCTTTTACTGTATGCCAAACCTGTGTTAGAGCTTTGATCGATTGGCTTTAATGCGCGCTGTTTTTCTCGGTAGCTTTATTGGAACTTACTCATTTAATCATCAAGAAAATGGCACTCATTTAATTTCGGTTCCCCAATAGTTGGAAATTGCTGTTCTATAATTGTTGTACAAGTAATTAACAGTTAGTTATCTGTAGAAATGGCTGGGAAATTGTTACTAAGTTCCGATAATGGAAAGAGACGATTTATCACCGTTCACGTTTCAAAACGATTTTGAATAATCAGGACAGTCAAGAACAGCAATAACATGCTACATAGCTTCTACAATAACAAATTTTTTTTACAAATACTCGGAAAAGACTTACTAATCTGCTATAACTGTTCGATTAAATCTACGTTTTTCAGTTACATACATATCTCGACCTGAGGTATTGTTGTTTGCTATTTTTCCCGGGGAACATTAAATGGACAACGTATGACATTACAAAACAGTGCCATTTCATCGTTTAATGTATAAATGTAATGTAGTAAACAGTGAATTCTTATTGATTTAGTCAGTCTCAATCATTTAACCACAGGTTTAATAAATAAATTAGAAGTATTTATCTCGCTTCTGTGTTGTAGTCTCAGTTGATTAGTTTAGTTTATTTCAATCCAAAAATGGACGGATATGCTCGATTGAACACAATAATGTCATTGTGTGATTAGAAGACTGAATTTGAATGCGCGCCATTTTTTCGGTGAAGATTGCATAATCAATGTGAAATATTTGCTAACAAAAATTTAAATGTCTGCCTGATGGCTCTACGCGTAGTATATCTTTGTGCATGAATGGATAAGTTAGATTGAAGATGCGAACAATAATATGCATTCAAATTTAGACTCGTATTCAAGTGAGAACGCTAGAAATGTGATTTATTGTATTATCAGTCAGCGTGAAAAAAAACCATCTAGTTCACGTTTCATTGTGTCTATATATAAAACTAACTTTGTTTGCACGTTTTATAAGTTAACTAGGGTAAACCCGTTGCAGGGCAACGGACGGTCAAGTTAAATAATGACCGTTTCCTGCACTAAACCCAATGAAATATATTTTTGTATACCATTAAGTTTGTTGGTCGGTTGTGTTAACCCGACCTGTTGATTTTTCAAACTTTAGTCTAGAGTTTAGTATATTTATCAAAAACCCGTCAAAAAGTAAAGCAACTCGTAAAGCAAACTTATACAACAATATACTAATTTTGAAACATGAATGATAATGAAAAACTCTGTTCCATCTGCTCAGGCGTTCAGCAAATGAAGTGTGCCTTATTCTTCACATTCAATTGAACTTATGTTGTTCGTTACCGTTCACGTTTCAAAAGCAGTAGCGGAGATTAATATACAACTGGTTGAAGCGTTCTCAATTTATTGGTGCACGAGATTTGGGTGACTCTTGTTTGTGCATTTCAGGACCACTGGCGGAAAAGCTAATTTTTCAAAACGAGGGGGAAAATCGGCAAAGAGAGAGGAATTGGTAGTTTCCATGACATTTTACCCACACCTTAGGGAACAGATTCAATTTTTTGAAAACACCAAGGAGGAGGGATTTTCAATTTAACTCATCTTCTCGTCGGCTAGTGTTTAGGACTGAATGACTGATCCATGCATGTATGTATAGCTTGGTCAGGGTTTCTTGTTATCAAAAGTTAATTTTACGAGTCGGTTACGCAATGAATAAAAGCGGAATTTTCGTATTTTGTCCACCAAATATTATGTGAAAAAGTATTTATTTCTCGAATTCTTGATAAACCGAACCAAAAACAGATTTGAATTAAAACTGCGCGCCAAAAAGTTTCTGGCTAACAAGAACCATGGATAGCCTATACATGCAATGAGCGATCAGAGCGATACTCTTACGATGCTGCTCAACACTGATTTTATTAACTAAGAAAATGACAACGAGTCAGTCATTCACGTTTCAATGATGATCAATAACTGACGACTGCGTAACTTTTTCCAATATCCTCTCAGCAAAAATATGATAAGAAAATTTATTGTGTATACATTTTTAATATTTTGCTATGAAAATTCTAGAGAAAATCGTTTCTCAACTGCTCAGACAGTCAGCAATTAAAGCGTGCCGTATACTCATAATATTCATTACTGTTCACGTTTCAAAATCAGAAATGGTGCGTCACACTTTCAGTTGAAAGCAATAAGCTAACATCCAAACACGCAAAATATTAAATACTATCAAAACACTCAAGTTCCTATAGTCTATTATCTGGTTATTTTATTCTTTACTTGTTTTGTGCCAGGCCACACAATTTTCACCGAATAATTCACTTTATAATCGTCGAGTTTATTAATAAAAAGCAAACTTCGATGCATGCATTTTATCACTATACCTAATGAATCGAGGGTTGAACTTTAGGTATGAATGTGCCTGTTTGTGCACAAGATGAGTCAAGAAAAAAATTATAGGTTATAAATATTTATCTCTGGGATTGGCTACAATCAACTAGAATACAAAATTTTGAGACGCACCTTCCTAAAAAATGTTCAAAAAAATACCAAAACAAAATATAAGTGCAGTATTTATTAGATGATTATAAAGCCATTACATACTTCTAGTTATAAACTCTGTGTAACATGAAACTAGATCCGCTCTGAACTTTCATCCGTTCCAAGATTTATTTTGTTTACAGAAAAACGACAACAAGTCATTCTTTCACGTTTCAATGATGAGCAACACCGGACAACTGCATAACTTTTTCAATAACCGTTTATCCAAAGCACTTATCCTAAAATCAAGCAAAAATATGATGTGAATAAATATCGTGTATCCATTTATACACAGTCTTTTCAAAATGTATGTTGAGCGCTGATGGTTTTCCAAGTTATCTAATTATTCTGTTTAGAACGTTCAAAAGCGCCTCAATTTAAGAGCGTTCTGTAAAAAATATACTTTGTTTTTAGTTCACGTTTCATCATGACTACGCGTTGAAAAAAAGTTTTATAATACATTACAATCGTGCTATCGAGTGCTTACCATAACTTTAAGACAACAAAGTTGAGTGGATTGCTTTTACTGTATGCCAAACCTGTGTTAGAGCTTTGATCGATTGGCTTGAATGCGCGCTGTTTTTCTCGGTAGCTTTATTGGAACTTACTCATTTAATCATCAAGAAAATGGCACTCATTTAATTTCGGTTCCCCAATAGTTGGAAATTGCTGTTCTATAATTGTTGTACAAGTAATTAACAGTTAGTTATCTGTAGAAATGGCTGGGAAATTGTTACTAAGTTCCGATAATGGAAAGAGACGATTTATCACCGTTCACGTTTCAAAACGATTTTAAATAATTAGGACAGTCAAAAACAGCAATAACATGCTAGCTTCTACAATAACAATAAAATTCTACAAATACTCGGAAAAGACTTACTAATCCGCTATAACTGTTCGATTAAATCTAGGTTTTTCAGTTACATACATATCTCGACCTGAGGTATGGTTGTTTGCTATTTTTCCCGGGGAACATTAAATCGACAACGTATGACATTACAAAACAGTGCCATTTCATCGTTTAATGTAAAAATGTAATGTAGTAAACAGTGAATTCTTATTGATTTAGTCAGTCTCCATCATTTAACCACAGGTATAATAAATAAATTAGAAGTATTTATCTCCAAAAATCACTTGCCGCTTCTGTGTTGTAGTCTCAGTTGATTAGTTTAGTTTATTTCAATCCAAAAATGGACGGATATGCTCGATTGAACACAATAATGTCATTGTGTGATTAGAAGACTGAATTTGAATGCGCGCCATTTTTTCGGTGAAGATTGCATAATCAATGTGAAATATTTGCTAACAAAAATTTAAATGTCTGCCTGATGGCTCTACGCGTAGTATATCTTTGTGCATGAATGGATAAGTTAGATTGAAGATGCGAACAATAATATGCATTCAAATTTAGACTCGTATTCAAGTGAGAACGCTAGAAATGTGATTTATTGTATTATCAGTCAGCGTGAAAAAAAACCATCTAGTTCACGTTTCATTGTGTCTATATATAAAACTAACATCGTTTGCACGTTTTATAAGTTAACTAGGGTAAACCCGTTGCAGGGCAACGGACGGTCAAGTTAAATAATGACCGTTTCCTGCACTAAACCCAATGAAATATATTTTTGTATACCATTAAGTTTGTTGGTCGGTTGTGTTAACCCGACCTGTTGTTTTTTAAACTTTAGTCTAGAGTTTAGTATATTGACAGAATTACTGTAACAAAAACCCGTCAAAAAGTTAAAGAGCAACCCGTAAAGCAAACTTATACAACAATATACTAATTTTGAAACGTGAATGATAATGAAAAACACTGTTCCATCTGCTCAGGCGTTCAGCAAATGAAGTGTGCCTTATTCTTCACATTCAATTGAACTTATGTTGTTCGTTACCGTTCACGTTTCAAAAGCAGTAGCGGAGATAAATATACAACTGGTTGAAGCGTTCTCAATTTATTGGTGCACGAGATTTGGGTGACTCTTGTTTGTGCATTTCAGGACCACTGGCGGAAAAGCTAATTTTTCAAACCGAGGGGGAAAATCGGCAAAGAGAGAGGAATTGGTAGTTTCCATGACATTTTACCCACACCTTAGGGAACAGATTCAATTTTTTGAAAACACCAAAGAGGAGGGATTTTCAATTTTACTCATCTTCTCGTCGGCTAGTGTTTAGGACTGAACGACTGATCCATGCATGTATGTATAGCTTGGTCAGGGTTTCTTGTTATCAAAAGTTAATTTTACGAGTCGGTTACGCAATGAATAAAAGCGGAATTTTCGCATTTTGTCCACCAAATATTATGTGAAAAAGTATTTATTTCTCGAATTCTTGAAAAACCGAACCAAAAACAGATTTGAATTAAAACTGCGCGCCAAAAAGTTTCTGGCTAACAAGAACCATGGATAGCCTATACATGCAATGAGCGATCAGAGCGATACTCTTACGATGCTGCTCAACACTGATTTTATTAACTAAGAAAATGACAACGAGTCAATCATTCACGTTTCAATGATGATTAATAAGTGACGACTGCGTAACTTTTTCCAATATCCACTTAGCCAAACTGGTTATCCTAAAATTAAGTGAAAATATGATAAGAAAATTTATTGTGTATACATTTTTAATATTTTGCTATGAAAATTCTAGAGAAAATCGTTTCTCAACTGCTCAGACAGTCAGCAATTAAAGCGTGCCGTATACTCATAATATTCATTACTGTTCACGTTTCAAATTCAGAAATGGTCCGTCACACTTTCAGTTGAAAGCAATAAGCTAACATCCGAAAACGCAAAATATAAAATACTATCAAAACACTCAAGTTCCTATAGTCTATTATCTGGTTATTTTATTCTTGACTTGTTTTGTGCCAGGCCACACAATTTTCACCGAATATTTCACTTTATAATCTTCGAGTTTATTAATAAAAAGCAAACTTCGATGCATGCATTTTATCACTATACCTAATGAATCGAGGGTTGAACTTTAGGTATGAATGTGCCTGTTTGTGCACAAGAAGACTCAAGAAAAAAAATATCGGTTATAAATATTTATCTCTGGGATTGGCTACAATCAAATAGAATACAAAATTTTGAGACGCACCTTCCTAAAAAATGTTCAAAAAATTACCAAAACAAATTATAAGTGCAGTATTTATTAGTTGATTATAACGCCATTACATACTTCTAGTTATAAACTCTGTGTAACATGAAACTAGATCCGCTCTGAACTTTCATCCGTTCCAAGATTTATTTTGTTTACAGAAAAACGACAACAAGTCATTCTTTCACGTTTCTATGATGAGCAACACCGGACAACTGCATAATTTTTTCAATAACCGTTTATCCAAACTGCTTATCCTAAAATCAAGCAAAAATATGATGTGAATGAATATCGTGTATCCATTTATACACAGTCTTTTCAAAATGTATGTTGAGCGCTGATGGTTTTCCAAGTTATCTAATTATTCTGTTTAGAACGTTCAAAAGCGCCTCAATTTAAGAGCGTTCTGTAAAAAATATACTTTGTTTTTAGTTCACGTTTCATCATGACTACGCGTTGAAAAAAAAGTTTTATAATACAATACAATCGTGCTATCGAGTGCTTACCATAACTTTAAGACAACAAAGTTGAGTGGATTGTTTTTACTGTATGCCAAACCTGTGTTAGAGCTTTGATCGATTGGCTTGAATGCGCGCTGTTTTTCTCGGTAGCTTTATTGGAACTTACTCATTTAATTTCGGTTCCCTATTTTCTAGACCTTGTTATTGTTAAAATGCCACTGTCTGAAAAATATATAAATGATTTGAAACGTGAAACATTTGAGAAACAACATACGGACTTACATGAAATATGTAGTGGCATCACCGAAAAAATGACAATTCTGTATCTTCAATCAACGAGAGTAGAGATTAAGCAATCACTGTGAAACAGTTTTCAATCAAGATTATTTATTGCAAATTTATGTGTTTCAACAAATGTGGTAAGGGCATTCATATGCGCCTGAAGTATTGCTAAAAACTACTATTTTACCTTTATATTGTCACGATGAACTGTACGGTTTTTATGCGCAAACGGTTATTTTCTATCAAATATAACATTGTCAATTGAATCAGAAAATAAAACTTCATTGCCACATACGTAAAATGAGTGGGCCCTTCTGGCTTCAGTGTTAAGGAAGTCCTAGTAAATAAAGAAAAAGTAAGACGTATTCATGTAAGTAGGAACTATAACAAACTTGTATTGTCTGCAAAAAGTACTTTCTGATAAAATGAAACGTATACCTTTCATGTGTGGCTTTCGGTTTTCAAAGTCAAGACATGTCGCCTTAGTTTTTTTCCTGTATGTGTGGTCATTGTGGTGCATTAACTTATAAAAAGTGCAAACAATGTTAATTTTATATATAGACACAATGAAACGTGAACTAGATGGTTTTTTTCACGCTGACTGATAATACAATAAATCACATTTCTAGCTTTCTCACTTGAATACGAGTCTAAATTTGAATGCATATTATTGTTCGCATCTTCAATCTAACTTATCCATTCATGCACAAAGATATAAAATACAAACGGTTTTGGTTCCTTTTGATTGTTCAACATTCTAGAGAATTTCTCTGGGATTCATTAAAACAGCTCGGAATCATGACCAACTAATGCTGTTTAAATTCACAATATTTTTGCAGAACATGCAAAAATTATGCACTCTTTATTTCCGGTTCACGTTTCATCAGATTCATGAATAAGTTGGTGGATCGCTTATTACTGATACGTTCGAACCTGTGTCATGTAATAAAAAAATACTGATATAAATCTGTTATTTGATTTAGATAGTATAAAATTACTTACAAGTTGGTAAATTAGTCTGTATTTCACTTACATGAACTTATGTACATTATGTAGCCAAATCATTCAATAGTTGATTTTTCACTTACAAACACCAGTTGACCTACGCTAAACTTGTGATTATATATTTTTCACTTATAACATGACTTTCATGAAAACTTACTACTACAGTGCAATGACAACAGTAAAATAACTTTTAGAAAAGTGAAAATGTCAGTAAGCTTCGTCCACGGCTCACGTTCTTATAAGCGGTGCTTTGCGCTTGTAAGGCAGGTAAGATATGCTGTTTGCCATGGTAGACAAGTCCTAAATGTGTATTTGTGAGCAATTACTGAATCATGCTGTTAAACAATGACATACTTTATAACAACGACTGGTTAAAAAATCTTTACACTGGAGATCACCAAAAATCGCTAAGCAGACAATTGCAAACAACCGTCACTGATTGATTTCCATGAAATCAAAACTTGTTCAAACATGACACTGGTTCACGTTTCAACAAAGATATGAATAGTTGGTGAATGAGAAGCGGTAATGCGAGGTGTGTCATAGTTAATAGATTTAAAAACCAAATTCAATAGCATATGAAAACTGATGTTAATACTGACTGACCGACTGACTGACTCCAGGTTGTCTCAAACATTTTGCTAAATCCACGGTTCACGTTTCACGGTTTGAATTTTTGGAGGATAGCACAATCAACTAATAACCAAATAAACGGAGTTTCGTACATACGATGAGGCTAGATCGAGATACATACCCGCAAAAAGATTATCCTAATCGAACCATATTAAGGGAACGGCCTATCGGTCGTCCCTTGATAAAAATTCGGGTTTTGCAGACATAAGTTGGGATTGTAACTTTTGATCAAAGGAAAGTTACCAATCGTCTTGCGGATGTTTTAGTTTTTTTTATAAAGCTTTTCGCCTGTTAATTTTCATTCATTGTTTTATAAGATTGTTTATTAATAGATGTGATATACTACAATTGAATTAGGAAAAAAATACTCTCTTAGTCAAGAATGTAATGTTGATGAAACGTGAAGTGTTTGAATTCGTTGAAAATTTTTGTGGACGCTTTCAGAATCGCCATTGGACATTCTTAGATTATTGGTATTTTGAAAAGTTTCGGCTTGGTAAAAACTTATCCACTTCGAACGGTTTTATTTGTAGTTTAGTAAAAAAAAGTTAATTTTACTATTTCTGCTTTTTGTGCCCTGAATTTATAACACTTTTACTATACATGTCACCTTCAGACATGAACTGCAAGAAACCATTCTCACTGCTTTGGGAGCGTTCATAATCGTCGCTTGATTCTTTCAGTTGTAAAAATGTCAGCTCGTTCAATAGGAATACAGGGTGTCCCAGCGAGGTGTAATGATTGAGTTTTTTGAATAACTTTTACAGTGTTTTAGATAATGACCTAAAATTTCATAGGGTAATAAAACAGTGTTACGCTAATATGCTGATTTTAAAAAATTTTGATTTGGTTCAGTATTGCGTGTTTTACGGCCAATCCAGCAACATGCCTTAAAATTACACTTTATAGCCAAGAATGTCGCATGAAACGTTAAATAACTTTCTGTTAGTTCAACTACAGGGTGGTCCAAAAAAATGACAACACTTTGAAGCTGAATAACTCTCGGCACAGGAATCAGATTTGGTTGAAATTTTCAGGTATTATCATCAACATACTAACTTAGAAAAATATATAAAACCAAGAGGATCGAACAATCACAGCGGCCACCACGCATTAATGTTTGCGAAAATGCGCATGGGTCAAAAACCGCCTAATCGGGCATGCATATTCAAGGGATGATATGCACGTAATAAATGAAGCATTGTTTTTATCTAGCCGTTGGTACGATTCCATGTTTATTTATTGTTTATTTTTGGTTTTTAAGCATTTTGTTTAATTGGTTTTAATTTTTTCGTTCTAATTTAGCTAATTAAGCGCTTTTTCAATATCAGAAGAAGATACACGCAGTTTTCACCTCTGAAACAAGATTTTATCCAACGAAAAATAAATTACAAATTTTTTTTTACCAAAAATGCTTCAGAATGAGTAAAAAAGACTTTTGATTGATTACAAGCTTAAATAACTGAGTTTGTTGTTTCACAAATCACGGGTAAACCATGTCCTGAATGTTCATATATGAATCGGTCGGTTTTTGACCCATGCGCATTTTCGCAAACATTGATGCGTGGTGGCCGCTATGATTGTCCGATTCCCTTGGTTTTATATATTATTATAAATTAGTATGTTGATGATAATACCTGAACATTTCAATCAAATCAGATCTCTGTGCCGAGAGTTATTCAACTTCAAAGTGTTGTCATTTTTTTTGGACCACCCTGTATATGGCTTGAAACCTGCAACAATGATAGCTAATACCATAAATCGGAAGTAATGGAAACAGTTTTTGATTTGATATATTATTCCACCTTTTATTGGACATTGAAAACAGAAATTATAGAAATTGTTGGCGAAAAGTTGCGGTAAAAAAAGTTTTAAGATTCAATTAATATAATGAAAAAAGTACTTTGACTTTTGAAATATACCTCTTCCTGCTATTCAACACAAATTTATACAAAAATTGGTTCTTTTGTATCACTTTTTATTTTCGGTGAAAATCTCAAAAAATGCGGTCGCGTTAAGAACATAAACAGGCATGTTGCTGGATCGGCCGTAAAACACGCAATACTAAACCAGATCAATTTTTTTTCAAATTAGCGTTTTAGCGGAAAACTGTTTTATTAACCTATGAAATTTTAAGTCGTTATCTAGAACACTGTAAAAGTTATTCAAAAAATTCAATCATTACACCTCGCTGGGACACCCTGTATGTTTCGAATAAGGGTGATTAGACACATTTTTTGAGGTAGGTTTTTGTATAAATTCGCTTAATGTTTCTGCTTGATACCGGAATGCTCACTGACAGCTTTCATTTTTCATTCTTTTTTGTTATTCAAAGTTGGTTATTGGCTTACAGCTTGTAATTTACCATATATTAAAGTGAAAATTCATCGTAGAACCTATATAACTCCACTGAAACGTGAACTGTCAGGTTTCATACTTCCTGGTTTGGGTGCGTTTATGATCGTGTAGACAGACAATCTTATGGTCTGGTCTGTCCAGGTTTTCTTGTTCCTCGGAAAAGTGTTTTCGCATGATTTTTTTTTATTTAATCTATTTTTTTTGTTGGCACACGTTCCAAAAAAATCATTGTGTTTGATCCATTACATATGCAATAACAGAATCACAGAGAACAAATATCGATAATCAGATACATGCTAAAGCTCGTTTGTTGCTTCTTGAAACAAACTTACATATTTCTTGAAGTGACTAATAATGAAACATCAGACAATCGGTGTTAACACACACATCAATCATCATCACCCCACGCTGTACTGTGTCAAACTATGGGGTCAACCGAGTTGAGTTAGTGATGTTTCATTATCAGACGTTTTGGGCAATATTTTTGACTGCAGAATACCTTGACCACGCTACAGAGTTGTCTTCTTGTTATTTAAAAAAACATTCGACTGATTTCGATGTTTGTGATTTGCGAAAAAACTGTTTTTTATAACTAAAGTCTCTAAATTCTCAGGTTTTTACGCTGGTTTCTCGCCGATTGTTCTACCAAAACAGCTCTAATGATAATTTGAAACTTGGTTTAACAGGAAAACTCCACTTTGAGATTCACCAATTGAACGACGAAGTCATTTTATTAGTTTTTCTTATGAAAGCACCCACCGGGAATGTCTGTGAGCTCAAGGGCATAATTGAATCCAGTATTGGAAAACTAGCATCGTTACGAACTTTATCTTTCACCATATTAATGGTTCATGTTTCATGAGAAGTATAGATCCGCTAGTATGAAAAAAAAACGCTGATGTGTCCCATAAAGCAGACAACCTAACCAAAATTACTCGCATACAATACATATATGTACACATACATAACAGTAAGCTAGTCTCCTTGCGTATGTATGTATGTATGTTGTGCATCGTACATATGTATAGGTTGTTCAGGGTTTCTTGTTATCAAAAAATTATTTCATGTATGCAATGAATTATGCGCCATTTTCGTATGTTGTCTAAATGTTATGTGAAAATTCGAAATTTTCAAAGCGCGCCAAAACAGATTTGAGATCAAAATGCGCGCTGAAAAAGTTATTAGCTCGAAAAAAAAACCCTGGATTGGCTATAAAACTCCTGCTCTCACTAGCGGATGAGGGAAGGACGGACAAGTGGAATTCTTCCTCTTTGCTGCTTTCAAAGAGTAGAAATTGTTCCCTAAGGTGTAGATGCAATGGCCTGAAAACGGCCTTTTCCCCTCTTTGACCAAATTCCCCTCCCTTTAGGTGCCTGTCTAGGAAAAGGCTGACGTTCGGCAGTAGAATAAGGTCTTAACATTTTTTTATTTACGATGCATAAGGGTCGATAAACGCAAATTTTGGATCCAAAAATTAAAGTATTCCCTTGATGAAACGTGAACTGTGCAAGAAGTGAGTGACTGATTGCCATGGCATCAGAATAGTATTCAAAGTAGAATATTTGAGAATGTTATGAATTACAGTCCGTCCTTGACTGTCATGATGGTTACTGCCTTAAACTGAGTTCATTTTCATGTTTTTCTTTTTTTATTGTTTTTATTGGGGTGCAACTTTTGAAATCATAAACTCCATTGCCAAAAATTATATATAACTTCACTAAAACGTGAACTGTGCGCGGAATAAGTTATTGATTGCTATAGCATGCTTCATTGATTGGATGATTTTTTGAAATTGAATGTCCGCTATTTTTGTCTATTTTCATTTCCGTGTTCTTTTTATAAGGGTGGTTCACCCTGATCTGGAAAAAAATCCTCTTTGCAGTAGGCAATTTTTTTCCTAAACCGTGACATTTTAATTGCGAATCACACCGGATTTCGGGATGTACATATGTTTGGAAATTTTAGTTATTTTGTTGTTTTTATTTTTTATATGTGGGGTACGGTGAAAATCGCCCAGCGTAAAAACTTGCTCTGATAGATCCACCCATCCGCTGTCTGAAACATGAACTGTTCATGATACATTCTTGTATGTTTGAAATTTTATTTTTCTTTGCTTATTTTTACAAACTTCTTCATGGCACTTAACGACATGGTGATAGCTCAAATGCTGTTCCCAAAAAATTACTCGTCGCCTTGATGAAACGTGAACTACTGAATTTTGATTGGGAACCGCTTTTTTAATGGATTAAGAATTTTTTAACATTCCAACTCTTTACATGAATTCTTATGTAATCCTCTAGTGATGCTACGTAACTGATCTCAATGCAAATCCGCGGGCATGTAAACTTAACTTATGGTTTTGGAATCGAAAGGATATAAATTGAATCTTTAAATCAAATGAGGGTGCTACAGTGCCAAACATCCAAAGGAATGCTTGCCGAAGAGGGGCTAATTAACTGAAATTAGGCCATTTTACGTACACCTTAGGGCGCAAATTTTAAATTTTGAAATTACCAAAATTCCACTGTTTCCTCTTCTTCTCGTCAGAATTGGGAATTGATGTCCAACCTGCTAAAGACCTTTTTGAGATTCAAGTGACAAATTACAGGTTAACTTGTCCAACTACGGTATAATAGCCACTGAACATGATGATTGCATGTTACAGCATACAGCTGATGGGTTGAGTTGAGTCGAAGAGCCGACTATTGTGCATCACCTACTCTTCCATTTGATGCAGCTAACGATTAAAAGTTGGAGTAGTTAACACAAGAAACTTTTCACTTGCAGTCCAGGTAGCCCTTTATAATGGTTGATTACCTTTGTTCTTTTTTTATTTTTCAGCTGTTTAACTTAAAATTTTTTGGTTTATATTAATAGGTTAGCCAATGCAAAGAGCACGAAATTGTCTACCGACAAACCATGTATTGACATGTTGAAACGTGAACTGAGCGAATGGGATGTCATCGATTGTTTAGCATTCTCAGTTAATTAGGAGACTTTCAGCCCACATTTTTCACTATAGCTTATCCAGCGTTTCTAGTTAGTCCACAACTTTTTGGCACGCATTTTAAATTAAAAACGGTTCTTGGTGCATTTTAAAATTTTCGAGAAATAAAATCTTGTACACATAACATTTGGACAACATAAAATTACAAATGGTTGCTTTACCTGTATTCGTCTTCTTTTATTTTGTGTTTTAATTTTGTTTTTTTTGCGTATTTTGGTTATTACCACTAAAGTTGTAGCCGATACATTAGTCAGAATTAGTCACCGACAAACGTATATTGTCATGTTGAAACGTGAACTGAGCGAAAATGTTATCATCGATTGTTTAGCATTCTCAGTGAATTAGGAGACTGAATTTGAATGCGCGCCACTCTCTATCGTTATTTTTTCACTATAGCCTGTCCAGGGTTTCTTGTAAGCCAACCAATTTTGGGTGCGCATTTTGAATTCAATTATGTTTTTGCTCGCTTTCGAAATTTTTCCGAGAAATAAAATCTCTTTCGAATTGCATTCGGTCATATACAAAAATAACGCTCAAGTTTCCTGGCTTATGTATGTACAGTATTAAAAAGGCCCAAAAATGGCCCAAAAATTGCGCACATGCAATTAATTAAGCGCAGTCTTCGTATTTCGTTCAATTGTAATGTGAAAGGAGATTTTTTCTTAAAACTTTGAACACGCGCCCAAAGCAGATTTGAATTCAAACTAAACAGCGCCCCAAAAAAACTTTCTGAGAAACGAGAAACCCTGGATATGCTACAGCTTCGGATCGAATGAATTGACAGAAGAACTCTAGTCCAACCAAGAAAGAGAAAAATTTCAAGTTCCTGATGAGGTTCGAACCCTCGACCTTCCGCTCAGTACACGGATGTGCTAACCGCTACGCCACAGATACACGCATGGAACAGTTTTGCTATTTTGCTAGGTTCCTTAAATCAGTTGAGGACTCTAGAAGGGAAGGGAAAAGTGGAATTCCCCCCTCTTTGGCGATCTCAGGAATATGATTTGTCCCAAAAGGTGTAGGTAAAATGACCAGAGAGTTGCCGATTACCCCTCTTCAATGGAATACCCCATCTCAGAGTATTAGCTCGTATGCCAGTTGCTGAGGATGCACACATTACCAATAGCTTTTTGTTTTAATTTTTTATTAATTAAATATGTTTTATATTCAAACTTAATTTATACCACTAAAGAACTTTTGTCGCCAAACACTCCTCATAATTTTGATGAAACGTGAACGGTGCGAGAAGTGAGTTTTTCATTGTATAGCATGCGCATGCTCAGATGACTCAGAACACTGAATTCAGATTTAAGATATTTTCTTCCGCGATTTTTGAAGACTCTGTGATATGCTGCAGGTACTATCGCTTTGATTCATTCCCTAAAATTCTGTGCAAGAATGGAATAGGTGCGCTACATATGATGTTAAAATTGCGATTTTCAACAAATTCATTCTTATAACCTATTGAGGAAGCTACAGAAAACCAAAATTTTTGTCTGTCTGGTGTTACTATGTTGGATGCTGACTGCCGGACCCTAAATTCATTCTTTATAAGTTTTTTTTTGTTTATCTGTTTTTTTGCATCTGTACATGGTTATTAACTACTGTATTACCAGATCTCCAGAACCAAAAACTCAATATAACCTTGCTGAAACATGAACTGCGCGTGAGCATTTTTGTGGCACTCTTCTTTGCTTAAACGATTAAATTTGTTGCCTGTCAATTTTAATTATGAAACTTTTCGAACCCGTCCGTGTGCGATTATCTACGAGCATTAAGAAGGAAAGAAAAAGTATAATTCATTACTGTGAAAGAAAGGTTATCTTACCGGAACTGTGTGAACTTACTGCAAACTTAGCCAAATGCCGTTTCAGTCATGTGGCAAAGACGCAAAATTCCAAAAAAAAACTCAAAGCTATCGTGTGACCATGTCGCTTTGACAAATCTTGCAGTTTCGAAATTTTTTCTCTGTTTTGCTGTTATAAATTTCAGTTTTTACTGAACTGTGTCGGCGTAATTGGAATTTACGTATCAATTCAGGGTTTGTATGCGTGATTGAATCTGCTTTTTTATTTGATTGTTTTGGTTGTAACTCTGAAACGTTGCAGAAATAGAAGTAAAAAGTTTATAAAATTGATTAAGTGGTGTTTCGACCATAAATTAAGACACCAAATTAGAAGAAGGGTCTTGTGGTCTCATCAGTTAAACAAGACCGAAAAAGAAGAAGCAAAAAGAGAAAGAAAATAAAAGTATTATTTTAATGGTATGATCACATTTGTATCTTCAGGTTATAAAACGTTGACTAATAGTGTGCAACAGAATTATGACCTTTAGACAGCAAATGGAGTTTCCCAAATATTATTATTTATTAAATTATCGTTGTAGTGGACTTTCAAACAATGCATAGCTAGAAGGAAGTGAATATGCATTTCACTTCAGTCGTAGCCAACAAGTTTGAAGTCAGATTGATGATTGAAGAATGAATGAAAAACTAGTGAAATGGTTCCAATATATATAGGAAGTCACTCGCCATATTGCTGAGGTATAATCCGTGAGGATTATCAGAGTGACGCATACAGGGTGTTCGTAAAAAGGAAAAAATTGAAAAAATATGAATTTGAAATTATTTTTTCAAAAAAAGATAATCCAATAGTTTATTTTGAATTTACGGGGAATTCACCAATTTTTTATCAATGTCAGAAATTGTTTTTTGTTAGTAATTTTGAATTTCCACATGAGTTGAGGATGTTTCGCGTGAAATTTCAGTAAGCAAGTTAAAATAACGGTGTCGTTGAAATGGTTTTCTCTCATTGTACCGATTAATTTACGTGTTTCAACTTTCCAGTTTTCAACGTTGGAGAGTTTTCTGGAAAATTGTATTAGTCGACCTATGACTATTCCGGTGATCATTTTACTGTGTACGCAGTTTGTGGAGGTAAAATATTTTTTCACTGTGAAAGGAAAAGCATCAGTTTTATCAAATATTTTCAAGTTAGCAGTATTTTTGGTTATATGCAAATCTAAATAGTTGATCCCGTTTTGTATCATGCATTCTTTGTTTAGTTTGAGACTGCTGTCGTAGACATCTTTCGTGTGTTTCTCGTAGTCATAATTAATTGCTAGGATATCATCAATATAACGAAACAGGGGTGTATTAGATGGTAATTGAATTGTTTTCATGTATTTGAATTCCATTGCGCTTAGGACCAAGTCAGCGATCAAGGGGCTAGCGTTTCCACCCATCGGTATTCCTTTAATTTGTCTGTATATGTGTCCGGAGAAAGTTACGTATGTGTTATCGATCAAAGATTTGGTCATTTGCTTCATTGTGACTGAATCAATGTAGTAGTACTTGTCACTGTTGGTTTCTTCTTCTGTATAAAACGTTTCACCATATTCTGATTTGGGAACAGCTAAGTACTTTTTGCATGCATTTTTAAAACAGAGATCAAATATCATGAACAAGTTTTGTTCGATTATATCGTGCTTTAATTCGGTGTAAAGAGTAGAGAAATCGAAACTATTTCCGGTTGTGGGGATTATTTGTTTGTTTGAAAGAAAATCGCAAACTTGTTGGCTGTCGTTAATGGAGATGTAAAGCTTTTTACCGGAACGTTTTTCCGAAATTTTGCAATAACTTATGAAATGTGATCTGAATTTTTTTAGACATTTCAGAACTGTTACAGAAAGTTGTTTAGTTGTAGCTGTAGCTGCACCAGCTATCATGCGGAATTTTCGTGGATTTTTATGTAGCTTGGGCAACGCATATATAGTTGGAATTTTGTTCTGACTACTGTCATGTGTGATTCCGAAACTTTTGTATATGTTCTGGTGTTGTGTAATAATTTGTTCACTTGTCAGATTGGTTTTTATATAGGCACAACCGGTTGAGTTAAGTTCAGTGTTGATGACTTCATAGTAGAATTTTTTGCAAATAAAACAAGGATTGTTGGAGGCTTTGTCAATTGGCGTAATAACGAAGTTTTCTTTTAGTTTTTTCAATTCCATGGAATCTTCGCATGAAAAATCAGGTGTTATGCCATATTTTGAGTTTTTGTGGTAAGAAGTGTATATTGAGCTTAGCAACCATAATTTGTGTCTTTCCAAATCATCATCAGTGCATGTAAGTGTTGATCTATAGCGTTGATAAAATTCGGTTAGAGATTCGTTTATTTCGTTCAAAAATGATTCAATCTCGAAAAACGTGTTTTCTCGATGTTTAAGTCCATTTTGGAATACGTTTCTCAAATTTTTGCTTGTAATTATATCAATGTTTCCGGTTATCACGTGTTTATGATGGTTGTCTATGAATTTTGGATGATTTGCACAATTGCATTTAATTTGGTTCTTGTTATTGTCTGTTACTTTTCGTAGAAACTTATTGTAGTTGCAAGAGATTTGACCGAGAGTATTATTATATTTGTACGTAACCATTACTCGAACTTCTTTATTGGGTGCCAATATGTCCATTGCATATGTTTTGTTCATAAAACTGTTGACTTTCAGCTTTTCAATTATCATGTTAGTGAAAGGAACTTTTAATATCAGGTTTGTGATATTGTTTATCTTTTTAGTTTCCTTAGCATCAAAGTGACCCAATAGGTACGCAGTTAGAATTAGTTGTATTTTCGTGTTCGAATATGTGTAGGATTCTAAAAGAGCTTTTTCTAAAGTACGCTTGTTACAGGATCTTAGCGTGACATATAGTTCAAAGTCAGAAGATGTTTCGCAGTTTCTCAGAAGTGTAACAAGTTTCTGGTTGTCGAGGTTTCTATTACTGCGTTTCTTTGGATACGAAAATACGTCCACCGTGGAAATTGAGTTCCTTGATTTATATATACAGTGTATGAAACGTGAACTGTCCACAGGTTTTATGATAATCATTTGTAGAATCATAATGTTGTTTTCTCTGTTGACTGTTACAAACTTGTATACGGTTTTGTCAGTCGAGTATTAAAATAATCGGTGTGAACAGATTAACTCCAGTAATGAAACGTAATCTGTTTCGGTTTAATATTTGTACTGTTAAAGATGTTTTGTTGTTGTTGTTGTTGTTGTTGTTGTTGTTGTTGTTGTTGTTGTTGTTGTTGTTGTTGTTGTTGTTGTTGTTGTTGTTGTTGTTGTTGTTGTTGTTGTAGTTGTTGTTGTTGTTGTTGTTGTTGTTGTTGTTGTTGTTGTTGTTGTTGTTGTTGTTGTTGTTGTTGTTGTTGTTGTTGTTGTTGTTGTTGTTGTTGTTGTTGTTGTTGTTGTTGTTGTTGTTGTTGTTGTTGTTGTTGTTGTTGTTGTTGTTGTTGTTGTTGTTGTTGTTGTTGTTGTTGTTGTTGTTGTTGTTTTTGTTGTTGTTGTTGTTGTTGTTGTTGTTGTTGTTGTTGTTGTTTGTTGTTGTTGTTGTTGTTGTT
>OZ038445.1:0-62726 GCA_964036265.1 Daptonema setosum
TATGCAGTTAAGGCACTGGCGCCAATGATATTATGCAGTTAAGGCACTGGCGCCAGTGATAAGATGAAGTTATGGCACTGGCGCCAGTGATAACATGAAGTTAAGGTACTGGCGCCAGTGATGATATGAAGTTAAGGCATTGGCGCCAGTGATAATATGAAGTCAAAGTACTGGCGCCAGTGATAATATGCAGTTAAGGTACTGGCGCCAAAGATAAGATGAAGTCAAGACACTGGCGCCAGTGATAAGATGAAGTCAAAGTACTGGCGCCAGTGATAATATGTAGTTAAGGTACTGGCGCCAATGATAATATAAAGTTAAGGCACTGGCGCTAGTGATAATATGAAGTCAAGGCACTGGCGCCAGTGATAAGATGAAGTCAAGGCACTGGCGCCAGTGATAATATGCAGTTGAGGCACTGGCGCCAGTGATAAGATGAAGTCAAAGTACTGGCGCCAGTGATAATAAGAAGTTAAGGTACTGTCGCCAGTGGTAAAATGAAGTCAAGGCACTGGCGCCAGTGATAATAAGAAGTTAAGGTACTGGCGCCAGTGGTAAGATGAAGTCAAGGCACTGGCGCCAGTGATAATATGAAGTTAAGGCACTGGCGCCAGTGATAAGATGAAGTTAAGGTACTGGCGCCAGTGGTAAGATGAAGTCAAGGCACTGGCGCCAGTGATAATATGAAGTTAAGGCATTGGCGCCAGTGATAATATGAAGTCAAAGTACTGGCGCCAGTGATAATATGCAGTTAAGGTACTGGCGCCAAAGATAAGATGAAGTCAAGACACTGGCGCCAGTGATAAGATGAAGTCAAAGTACTGGCGCCAGTGATAATATGCAGTTAAGGTACTGGCGCCAAAGATAAGATGAAGTCAAGACACTGGCGCCAGTGATAAGATGAAGTCAAAGTACTGGCGCCAGTGATAATATGAAGTCAAGGCACTGGCGCCAGTGATAATATGCAGTTGAGGCACTGGCGCCAGTGATAACATGAAGTTAGGGCACTGGCGCCAGTGATAATAAGAAGTTAAGGTACTGGCGCCAGTGATAATATGAAGTTAAGGCACTGGCGCCAGTGATAATGTGAAGTTAAGGTACTGGCGCCAGTGATAAGATGAAGTTAAGGCACTGGCGCCAGTGATAATATGAAGTTAAGATACTGTCGCCAGTGATAAGATGAAGTTAAGGTACTGGCGCCAGTGGTAAGATGAAGTCAAGGCACTGGCGCCAGTGATAAGATGAAGTTAAGGCACTGGCGCCAGTGATAATATGAAGTTGAGGCTTTGGCGCCAGTGATAAGATGAAGTCAAGGTACTGGCGCCAGTGATAATATGAAGTTAAGGCACTGGCGCCAGTGATAATATGCAGTTAAGGCACTGGCACCAGTGATAATATGAAGTTAAGGCACTGGCGCCAGTGATAATATGAAGTTAAGGCACTGGCACCAGTGATAATATACAGTTAAGGCACTGGCGCCAATGGTACAATGAAGCCAAGGTACTGGCGCCAAAGATAAGATGAAGTCAATACACTGGCGCCAGTGATAATATGGAGTTAAGGCACTGGCGCCAGTGATAACATGAAGTTAAGGTACTGGCGCCAGTGACAAGATGAAGTCAAGGCACTGGCGCCAGTGATAATATGAAGTTAAGGCACTGGCACCAGTGATGATATGAAGTTAAGGCACTGGCGCCAGTGATAATATGCAGTTAAGGCACTGTCGCCAGTGATAATATGCAGTTAAGGCACTGGCGCCAATGATAATATGCAGTTAAGGCACTGGCGCCAGTGATAAGATGAAGTTATGGCACTGGCGCCAGTGATAACATGAAGTTAAGGTACTGGCGCCAGTGATGATATGAAGTTAAGGCATTGGCGCCAGTGATAATATGAAGTCAAAGTACTGGCGCCAGTGATAATATGCAGTTAAGGTACTGGCGCCAAAGATAAGATGAAGTCAAGACACTGGCGCCAGTGATAAGATTAAGTCAAAGTACTGGCGCCAGTGATAATATGTAGTTAAGGTACTGGCGCCAATGATAATATAAAGTTAAGGCACTGGCGCTAGTGATAATATGAAGTCAAGGCACTGGCGCCAGTGATAAGATGAAGTCAAGGCACTGGCGCCAGTGATAATATGCAGTTGAGGCACTGGCGCCAGTGATAACATGAAGTTAGGGCACTGGCGCCAGTGATAATAAGAAGTTAAGGTACTGTCGCCAGTGGTAAAATGAAGTCAAGGCACTGGCGCCAGTGATAATAAGAAGTTAAGGTACTGGCGCCAGTGGTAAGATGAAGTCAAGGCACTGGCGCCAGTGATAATATGAAGTTAAGGCACTGGCGCCAGTGATAAGATGAAGTTAAGGCACTGGCGCCAGTGATAATATGAAGTTAAGGCACTGGCGCCAGTGATAATGTGAAGTTAAGGTACTGGCGCCAGTGATAAGATGAAGTTAAGGCACTGGCGCCAGTGATAATATGAAGTTAAGATACTGTCGCCAGTGATAAGATGAAGTTAAGGTACTGGCGCCAGTGGTAAGATGAAGTCAAGGCACTGGCGCCAGTGATAATATGAAGTTAAGGCACTGGCGCCAGTGATAAGATGAAGTTAAGGCACTGGCGCCAGTGATAATATGAAGTTAAGGCTTTGGCGCCAGTGATAAGATGAAGTCAAGGTACTGGCGCCAGTGATAATATGAAGTTAAGGCACTGGCGCCAGTGATAATATGCAGTTAAGGCACTGGCACCAGTGATAATATGAAGTTAAGGCACTGGCGCCAGTGATAATATGAAGTTAAGGCACTGGCACCAGTGATAATATACAGTTAAGGCACTGGCGCCAATGGTACAATGAAGCCAAGGTACTGGCGCCAAAGATAAGATGAAGTCAATACACTGGCGCCAGTGATAATATGGAGTTAAGGCACTGGCGCCAGTGATAACATGAAGTTAAGGTACTGGCGCCAGTGACAAGATGAAGTCAAGGCACTGGCGCCAGTGATAATATGAAGTTAAGGCACTGGCACCAGTGATGATATGAAGTTAAGGCACTGGCGCCAGTGATAATATGCAGTTAAGGCACTGTCGCCAGTGATAATATGCAGTTAAGGCACTGGCGCCAATGATAATATGCAGTTAAGGCACTGGCGCCAGTGATAAGATGAAGTTATGGCACTGGCGCCAGTGATAACATGAAGTTAAGGTACTGGCGCCAGTGATGATATGAAGTTAAGGCATTGGCGCCAGTGATAATATGAAGTCAAAGTACTGGCGCCAGTGATAATATGCAGTTAAGGTACTGGCGCCAAAGATAAGATGAAGTCAAGACACTGGCGCCAGTGATAAGATGAAGTCAAAGTACTGGCGCCAGTGATAATATGTAGTTAAGGTACTGGCGCCAATGATAATATAAAGTTAAGGCACTGGCGCTAGTGATAATATGAAGTCAAGGCACTGGCGCCAGTGATAAGATGAAGTCAAGGCACTGGCGCCAGTGATAATATGCAGTTGAGGCACTGGCGCCAGTGATAACATGAAGTTAGGGCACTGGCGCCAGTGATAATAAGAAGTTAAGGTACTGTCGCCAGTGGTAAAATGAAGTCAAGGCACTGGCGCCAGTGATAATAAGAAGTTAAGGTACTGGCGCCAGTGGTAAGATGAAGTCAAGGCACTGGCGCCAGTGATAATTTGAAGTTAAGGCACTGGCGCCAGTGATAAGATGAAGTTAAGGCACTGGCGCCAGTGATAATATGAAGTTAAGGCACTGGCGCCAGTGATAATGTGAAGTTAAGGTACTGGCGCCAGTGATAAGATGAAGTTAAGGCACTGGCGCCAGTGATAATATGAAGTTAAGATACTGTCGCCAGTGATAAGATGAAGTTAAGGTACTGGCGCCAGTGGTAAGATGAAGTCAAGGCACTGGCGCCAGTGATAATATGAAGTTAAGGCACTGGCGCCAGTGATAAGATGAAGTTAAAGCACTGGCGCCAGTGATAATATGAAGTTAAGGCACTGGCGCCAGTGATAATGTGAAGTTAAGGTACTGGCGCCAGTGATAAGATGAAGTTAAGGCAATGGCGCCAGTGATAATATGTAGTTAAGGCACTGGCGCCTGTGATAATAAGAAGTTAAGGTACTGGCGCCAGTGATAAGATGAAGTTAAGGTACTGTCGCCAGTGATAAGATGAAGTCTAGGCACTGGCGCCAGTGATAATATGCAGTTAAGGCACTGGCGCCAGTGATAAGATGAAGTTAAGGCACTGGCGCCAGTGGTAATATAAAGTTAGGTACTGTCGCCAGTGATAAGATGAAGTCTAGGCACTGGCGCCAGTGATAATATGAAGTTAAGGTACTGACGCCAGTGGTAAGATGAAGTTAATGTACTGGCGCCAGTGATAAGATGAAGATAAGGCACTGGCGCCAGTAGTTGAATGAAGTCAAGGCATTGGCGCCAGTGATAGAATGAAGTCGAGGCATTGGCGCCAGCGGTAGAATGAAGTCAAGGCACTGGTGCCAGTGATAATATGAAGTCAAGGCACTGGCGCCAGTGATAATATGAAGTCAAGGCACTGGCGCCAGTGATACGATGAAGTCAAGGCACTGGCGCCAGTGATAATATGAAGTTAAGGCACTGGCGCCAGTGATAAGATGAAGTTAAGGCACTGGCGCCAGTGATAATATGAAGTTAAGGCACTGGCGCCAGTGATAATATGAAGTTAAGGCACTTGCGCCAGTGATAATATGAAGTCAAGGCACTGAAGCCAGTGATAAGATGAAGTTAAGGCACTGGCGCCAGTGATAATGTGAAGTTAAGATACTGTCGCCAGTGATAAGATGTAGTTAAGGTACTGGCGCCAGTGGTAAGATGAAGTCAAGGCACTGGCGCCAGTGATAATATGAATTTAAGGCACTGGCGCCAGTGATAAGATGAAGTTAAGGCACTAGCGCCAGTGATAATATGAAGTTAAGGCACTGGCGCCAGTGATAAAATGAAGTTAAGGCACTGGCGCCAGTGATAATATGAAGTTAAGGTACTGGCGCCAGTGGTAAGAAGAAGTCAAGGTACTGGCGCCAGTGATAAGTTGAAGTTAAGGCACTGGCGCCAGTGATAATATGAAGTTAAGGTACTGGCGCCAGTGGTAAGATGAAGTCAAGGCACTGGTGCCAGTGATAATATGAAGTTAAGGCACTGGCGCCAGTGATAAAATTAAGTTAAGGCACTGGCTCCAGTGATAATAAGAAGTTAAGGTACTGTCACCAGTGATAAGATGAAGTCTAGGCAATGGTGCCAGTGATAATATGAAGTTAAGGCACTGGCGCCAGTGATAATATGAATTTAAGGCACTGGCGCCAGTGATAAGATGAAGTTAAGGCACTAGCGCCAGTGATAATATGCAGTTAAGGCACTGGCGCCAGTGATAAAATGAAGTTAAGGCACTGGCGCCAGTGATAATATGAAGTTAAGGTACTGGCGCCAGTGGTAAGATGAAGTCAAGGCACTGGTGCCAGTGATAATATGAAGTTAAGGCACTGGCGCCAGTAATAAAATGAAGTTAAGGCACTGGCGCCAGTGATAATATGAAGTTAAGGTACTGGCGCCAGTGGTAAGATGAAGTCAAGGCACTGGCGCCAGTGATAATATGAAGTTAAGGCACTGGCGCCAGTGATAATGTGAAGTTAAGGTACTGGCGCCAGTGATAAGATGAAGTTAAGGCACTGGCGCCAGTGATAATGTGAAGTTAAGGTACTGGCGCCAGTGATAAGATAAAGTTAAGGCACTGGCGCCAGTAGTTGAATGAAGTCAAGGCATTGGCGCCAGTGATAATATGAAGGTAGGGCACTGGCGCCAGTGATAATTGAATTGTTAAAATCCGTTATTCAAAAAACTCAAACATTCAAAGTCACTGTGAAGAACTATTAAACGAGCACTGGACATGACTTTCGTTCAGTCTGCTGTCAAACGACAGCCATGTCAGTTTCTCAAGAGTAGACAGAAGACAGTTCAGGTTTCACTCGATATATGAGTTGTGGTAACCAAATTTATGAGAGATCGGAGGCGAAACTCTGGTCAACTGATGGGGTAACGACAACCACTGACGAATTTCATCGAGAAGTTATATTTTGTTTGATGTTCCATAAAGCTCATAAGTTTCTTTTTCGAAGTTTTCTAAATGGCTAAGGCGGAACTCTGGTCAAATTTTCGGGTAACGACAGCCATGTAGATTTAGAATCTAAAGTCATATTCATGTTTCATGATCACTCCCAGTTTATAAAAACAATCTCTACTGCAGTACCGTTGGCGCGCAAGCCCCAACAGGGGAACTTGATTACAACAGAAACAACAACTGCAAAGTTTTTTTTGCTACTGCACCTTGCAAATTGAAGTCAGTTACCCAGTTACGAAGAGTTGACAATAAAATGACTTGTCAATATGTAGTTGACAAAACATGAGTTTTAAGAGTGAAAACGAATAAAAATAGGCCAAAAACTAGGTCAACAAAAAAATTCTAAATTGAAGTTAATGGGTTAAAACAAATGTCCCTAAGTCCCTGAGACCGCCCAAAAATTTTTTTTTCAAACTGATTCGTAATTTCCGATTAAGGCGCCAAAAGGCGCAAAAATACTGAAAAACCGGTCAACTTTGAGCCGAAACGCAGGCTGCAATGTTAACGACCTGATATCGACGTTAGTTTAGCTGGATTCTACGCTTGAAAAGCTATCTGTATCGTCAATTAATCACTGCACTATTCATGTTTTCTAACAGGAGACGCTGCCAAACATTTCTGAAAAACGAAAATCGTTCGACTTTTTTGCGTGCGTTTCAGACGACCTTTGGGCTGAAATATTGATAAATTGGCTGACGACCGACCATCGTCGTTAGTATATCTGAAATCTACGGTTAAAATTACCACTGAAAATCGTATTTTAAAACAATGCAACAATGTGGTTGTCGAAGGGAGAGGCGCCAACCTTTTCTCAAAACAAAAATATTTTTCGACGCACAGTTGATAAGAATAGTTTTGAGCTGAAAATTTTGCTTGAGATGAACGAGCTGATAAAGCCGTTAGCATAGCTGGAATCTACGTCTAAAATAGTATGGACACAGCATGCGCGTTCGGCGTTCGTATACAGCCTGTTATGTCATGTTAATCCATAACAGCAACTTGGTATAGTGGTTAACGCGTTAGACTTTCATGCGGCAGGTCGCGGGTTCGATTCTCAATAAATATTTTTGCTCATTTTAACGGTTAACTAATCATCGAGAACAAGTGTATCAACAAAACAGCCCTTTTTGATTAAAAACATTTGAATTTTATCTTTTTATCTTCCCTACATTCTGAACTTCATGTAGAAATGAAATCTTGTGAAAGTCACTTTCCAGAATTGTGAAATAGAATGGAAGGTTTAGAGTAGCTGTAAATTTGCGCCCCGATAAAAACTAGTGCCGACACGAAGCAATTTTATTCATTCTTGAAAATTTGATTGGATTTAAAACGCTTTGCCTGAGAAAACCTACAGGTTGTATGGGAAGTGTGGCCCCTCTTATGAAAATCGAGTTATATAGCGTTTTGGAACCTACCAGGGTAGTGTATCATTACCCTATAACCGTTTGGTTCAAAGTTGCTCAAAACCGGAAATATCCGGATTTTTCGATTTTGGCAGGTGAGCACGCGTCAACATGCGATCTGGACACTTCAAACGGCGGCCGTCAGCGATAGAGTTCTCCAATCACTAAATGGTTAACAGATTATGAAAGTAGACTTAATTCTGCGTGTTTTGAACACTATTTGACCGCATTTGATCAAATATTCAATTTATAAATCTACCCTAAAAAATTTTGAAAATTAACTTTTTTTGAAAAAATTGTCAAGTTGGAGAGATAAATGTCAAAATAAAAAAAGTTGCCACATCTAGCTAGACAAACCGAGTGTGAGGGATGATGCCCCCATAGTAGACCTTCAAAAAGGTCATGTGCTACCCCCCCCCCCCCACATGGCCCCATTTTTTCGAGCTACGGGCCATTTTTTGCTAAAAATCGCTAAATTTGTGGATTTTCTCCAAATTTCCAAACATGATTGGCTGTTAATCGGTAATTCATTCATGATAATAGGTTCCCCTGATAGGCAAAGTAATGATGGAATACTTTAAGATGCTTTAGTTGGCGTTTGAAATAAGAAAAATAGGGCTAAAATGCAGAAAATGACTGAAAATCGACGAAAATTCGAAAATTCAACGTTTGCTGGAAATATCGAAGTTTTTACGTTGTAAGTAAGCAAAAACGAGTGGAAACGGGTGTATAGTGCAATACGCAGTATTTTAATTGAAATTTATTGCTTATGGAACAAGGTGCAACGTCATAGTACTGGTATTCACGGTTTTGAACAGCCATTTTCATCGAATTTCGACTGAAACTGAGGAATGACGGGTGTTGGTAAATAATGGGTAGAAAAATACTCTCGTTCTTACTCAGTCCTTTTAATATATTTGAAATGTGTTTGTTAGATACACTTTTACAGAATTTTTACGTACGTATGTACAATACTAAGAGAAATTGATGATGTTTTTGACGGTGCGATTCGAGTATTTTATTGAATATCGGAATACTGTTGATAGATGTTTCGTTGTACTTCCAAGTCATTTCACTTACCTACCGTATTCACTCATCTGATCATAAAACTTCTTTCTTTTATTCGCTAAATCACTCACTCACTCACTCACTCACTCACTCACTCACTCGCTCACTCACACACTCACTCACTCGCTCACTCACTCACTCACTCACTCACTCACTCACTCACTCACTCACTCACTCACTCACTTAGTCACTCACTCACCCACACCCACTCACTCTTTCACTCACTCACTACCTCCGTAAAACTGATTTCGGCTCAACAGAACAAAATGGTATCGGAACTCCTTCCAATTAAACGCAGTTGGACTAAGTGTTAAATTTTCGGTGCTGAGCGCTGTGTTTTTTTAATAAATTTTTTCTCATAATTGTTAAGCAGAACAGTAATACTGAGGAGAATGTTAATTTTTAGACTCCCCTTATTTCTCACCCTTTCAAGACACGTCTCCAATACAGAGCAGTAAACCAGAAAACGTCAATTTTTCGCTGCTATGCTCGCTGTCTTTAATACAACGTAGGAATACTGAAAACAGCAATTTTGGTGTTAGTGTACGTGTCATATTTTTCAGACTTTTAAATCGCGTTGCCTGAGAAAATCTACGGTTAGCGGTCCAAATAACAACTTCCGAGTTTATTGCATTTTTTGATACATCTATGGGTGGTTATTCACCATATAGAACGATTTTTTGATTAAAGCATTATTTTAGCAAAAAACAAGGCTCTGAAAGTCAAAAAAATTGAAATTTCCGAAATTTTCGTTTTTTAGCATTTTTTGCAGAAAATCATTAATAACTTTGGTTTGGCTCACGGAAGCAAGCTGAAAATTTATATGGCAATTCTTGAGGTCATTGCGGTCATTTTGAGCTTTATTCGAACGTATTAGCTTGAAGTTTTACTTTTCAAAAATTTCTGTCAACATACCTACTCAGTTGCTCATGGTGTCAACTTTGACCCGAAATCCCCGAATTTCACGCGCGATTCAGCACTAGCGGTTTGCGGCGTTGAATACTCCATATCCTAGTTATCAACACCTGATGAACCCACCCCCCCCCGCATCGCCTTAGTTTTCAGTGAAAATTTCACTTTTCTGAAAAAATTATCGAAAAATGGTGAAATTTTTTAAATTTTCGCCTTTTGTCGGGCTGCTGTGATCGCACCGCTTGCGTATCCTTTTCCAGACGTGGGATGAATATTTTCCTATTAATTAGCTTCATTTTGAGCCCTATTAGAAGGGTTTTCATTGAATTTGGTCCTTTGAAATACCTTAAAGAAACTTTTAATTTTGAGGATTTTCTGGATTTTCCTGGTTGAATGATGTGTGCCATCACCCGTCATAGTGTCGAAGCTTCGTAGGCGTATCTGGCGTTTGGGAAAAGCGTGATTTACATTTCAGGTTTTTCTTTTTCTCTAATTAACCAAAAAAAGTTAGCAAACGTTCATAAATAACCACGTTGATTCAGAAAAAAAAGATTTTCTTGTATCATTGATTGTCGTACTCAACAAACCAGAACACTCCTTCGTAAATCTTAATTTTATGTGCGCCAGAAACATTTTCGTATCTTATAATTGAATTTATTTTAACATAAGACTTCAATGTTTTAACGCAGCAATCAAATATATTTGTTCAGACTAAATGCCTTGGTGGCTGCGACTTTTGATGCAGGTTTCGGCTGCAAGCAATCCTGTAGTGATGTGGTCAAAATAAGTTGCTCAGACTTCTTGACAAAAAAAATTATACCGTATAAATATATCAAGATTAAGTTTGGGTCACTGCGGTTCTCGTTCAATTTTAACGATAGAATCATTATTACAACTGCATTCGCTTGAGCCTGCGCGTCACGGCACTTAAATGTCTCGTGTGTAACAAGACGCGTCAGTGCGATGACGCTTTTAACAGGTAACCTTTTGGACTCATTCAGTTTTTATCAATTTTATGAATAGAATAGGCATAATATGCTCATATGGAACCATGTTGTTTGCTGCCCTACAAAAACGGTTTCACGGTGTGAGTTTGACGGAGCAACTAACATACATAGATAAATTTTATCAGACAGAGCATTTACTAGTGTGAATGATTCGTCACGTGGCATATCTCGGTTGTTAATCAAACCCGTACAGGTTGTGTTTTTATGGATTAGCGGCTAGTTTTCGTGCCTGCCGTGGAAATCTCTAACTCACGCCCTAAACTGACTCAGCTAAATGGACTTTGGGAAATGATGAGTTGTTCAAGTCCGCGAGGTCGCAAAACTGATAAGTCCACGATAGTTGCATAAACACAAAAAGCGCATCTGTCAAAGATTACGCAAACACAAAATCGTTTGCAATCGGAATAAAAGTCAAGACTGAAAACCAGCACACAGCGAGCTCTGCAAAGATTGGCCAGCTCGAATTCAAATTCTGGCATCCTATAATCAAACATGTGTGCATACGGCTGTTTAGCATCGAAATATAGGTAATATTTAGTCAACTCAATCCCTTAAAACAGCCTGATTAAGAGGAGGTCCACAAGCGCCATTCATATTCGTGACATCCGTAATTCTGAACATGTTAGGAAGGAAAAAATGTATCAGCGTTTGAGCTCCATATATTAGAGTGGTGTTTCGAAACGACTTTCAAAATTTTTCTTTTGTAAACACATAAACAGGTGGCATTCATTTTTCATCATAAGGCAATTTTCTTGAAAATGTTACAGAAAATGTTATTTAACAATTGTCTATAATCTGTGGATAATTGAGGTATGACTGGTTTGAGTTGTCAAATAGTTTCTGCATTGTTAGTGAGATATAAACTAAGATAAAAAACGTTGTCATCAAAAAATTACTTATCGATCATGAAAAATCGATTGAAGAATGTTTCTAATTTTAGGTTATTGGGGAGTAGTAGAGTATAGTTAAAAATATTTAATTGTAACTGAATATTTAGTAAGGAGAGATTTGACCACTACCATAAGGCTGCATACAGGGCGAGAAAATAATGTTCGCGTTCGACGCTTCACAAATGATTATTTTTCACTATGATCTACTAGTCCCGAATGCAAGTTTACTAACTGCACTATTCTGAGAATCCAAAATTCCCAAACCCGTAATTTGTGAGTTTTTTATAACAAAAGTGTTTTGGAGAAATGAAATTTTCAAATTGTATGTATTTTCGATCCACTACTTAATTTTTCAAACGGATCCCACCTCCGCGCTCCGCGCGGTGCTAACGCGCTTGTCCTCGCTATCGCTCGGACAAGCCACCCTCACGATAGGTTATCGGGGTTAACGAACAGTAAAACTTCAAAGGGAATAGTAAAACTTCGAAAAAACTCGTCTCCGGGCCAGTATTTTACCGAAATTTTACAAAAGGCTTTGAACCCAGAACCTCTCGCATGCGAGACCAACACCCTAACCACCAGGCCATACTGGCTTTGGTTGATATGTGATAAATGCTGGTCTCAACATGACGGTAGAAGCACGCGTTGGTTGCATTCACTGCACGTGTTGAATTTTGGATTCTCAGAGTAGTGCAGTTAGAAAACTTGCGTCCCGAATGACTTAAAATAAGAAGCATTCTTCATTCGTTTTTTTGATCGATAAGTAATTTTTTGATGACTACGATTTTTCTATCTTAGTGTGTATCTCACTAACAATACAGAAACTGATTGACAACTCAAACAAACCAGTCCTATGTACCTTAATTATCCTCAGATATCCACAATAGTTTAATAGAAATACTGTAACATATTTGAAGAAAATTGCCTTATGATAAAAAATGAATGCCACCTATTCATTTGCTTACAGAAGAAAATGTTTGGAAATCGTTTCGAAAAACCACTCTAGTGAGTAAAGTTATGGAACCGAAAACAAGACAACCACATAACAATTTGTGGAGCTCCCAACGCTGATAGATTTTTTTGCCTTTCTAATATGTTCAGCAATAAGAATATCACGAATATGAATGGCGTTTGTGGACCTCCAGTTAATCAGGCTGTTTTAAGGGGTTGAGTTGACTAAACGTTACCTATGTTTCACTGCTAAACAGTCGTATGCACACATGATTGATGATAGGATGCCAGAACTTGAATTCAAGATGGCCAATCTTTGCAGAGCTCGCTGTGTGCTGGTTGCTCAGTCTTGACTTTGATTCCGAGGGCAAATTATTTTGATTTTGCGTAATCGTAAATTTGACAGATCCGCTTTTTTATGTTTATACATTAGAGCGTATGCTAGTTAGAGATTTCCACGGCAAGCACGAAAACTAACCGTTAATCCATAAAAACACAACCTGAACAAATATATTTGATTGCTGCGTTAAAACATTGAAGTCTTATGTTAAAATAAATTCAATTATAAGATACGAAAATGTTTCTGGCGCACATAAAATTAAGATTTACGAAGGAGTGTTCTGGTTTGTTGAGTACGACAATCAATGATACAAAAAAAAAATTTTTTTTTCTGAATCAACGTGGTTATTTATGAACGTTTGCTAACTTTTTTTGGTTAATTAGAGAAAAAGGAAAACCTGAAATGTAAATCACGCTTTTCCCAAACGCCAGATACGCCTACGAAGCTTCGACACTATGACGGGTGATGGCACGCATCATTCAACCAGGAAAATCCAGAAAATCCTCAAAATTAAAAGTTTCTTTAAGGTATTTCAAAGGACCAAATTCAATGAAAAACGTTCTAATAGGGCTCAAAATGAAGCTAATTAATAGGAAAATAATCATCGCAAGTCTTGAAAAGGATACGCAAGCGATGCGATCACAGCAGCCCGACAAAAGGCTAAAAAATTAAAAATTTCACCATTTTTCGATCATTTTTTCAGAAAAGTGAAATTTTCACTGAAAACTAAGGCGATGCGGGGGGGGTGGGTTCATCAGGTGTTGATAACTAGGGTATGGAGTATTCAACGCCGCAAACCGCTAGTGCTGAATCGCGCGTGAAATTCGGGAATTTCGGGTCAAAGTTGACACCATCAGCAACTGAGTAGGTATGTTGACGTAAATTTTTGAAAAGTAAAACTTTGAGCTAATACGTTCGAATATGGCTCAAAATGACCGCAATGACCTCAAGAATTACCATATGAATTTTCAGCTTGGTTCCATAAGCCAAACCAAAGTTATTAATGATTTTTTGCAAAAAATGCCAAAAAACGAAAATTTCGAAAATTTCGATTTTTTTGACTTTCAGAGCCTCGGTTTTAGCTAAAATAATGCTTTAATCAAAAAATCGTTCTATATGGTGAATAACCACCCATAGATGTATCAAAAAATGCAATAAACTCGGAAGTTGTTATTTGGACCGCTAACCCCATACAAGCCGTAGAATCTCTCAGTCAACGCGATTTAAATCTTGTTTCTGAACCAGAACCGTAATGATGAATATGTGAAATTTTCGGCTCCGTTTAAAATCCGTTTTCGGTCTTTCAAGTCTCGCCTCCAATACTAAAAACGTCGAAATCTGGGCGCTAAGCGAGATTGGTTTTCAAGCTTCCATGATAGTCTAAAATACAAAGTATTGGTGCTGGAAACATCATCTTTCCGGCGCTACGTGCCATCTACTTTGGCTATCTACATTGGACCACATCATGTTGCTAAACAAAACAGTAATTCTTCGGATAACGTAAATTTAACGGCGCCATTTGCAAACAGTTTTCGGTTTCTTAAGACACGTCTCCAATACTAAGTAGTAGTTATGAAAACGCCGAAAGTTCGGTGCCACGCACCATCCGTTTCGAGCTTTTAAGATACGACTCCAATACGTCGCAGTAAGATTGGAAACGTCAAAATTTTGGCGCTACGCGCCAGCCGTCAAGAACAACTCATAGCCCTTAAATCATGTATAAAACCTAAAAGGGGTGGTGCGTAGCACCGAAATTTCGACGTTTTCAGGTTTACTACTTTGTATTGGAGACGTGTCTTGAAAGACCGAGAACTGATTCTATGGGAACCGAAATTTTAACATTATCCTCAACATAACTTTTCTGCCTCAGAATTACGAGAAAACCATAAAAATGGCGCGTACCGCCAAACATTTGATGCTTAGTTCTATTGCTTTGTATTGGAGACGTACATATGTACACCCGAAAACAATGTTCTGCTCAAAACTGAAAGCTGAGCCTTAGCAGTGTGGACTGCCAATTTGTAGACACCATTTTGTTAGCTTGAACCAGAATCAGTTTTACAGAGCGAGTGAGTGAGTGAGTGAGTGAGTGAGTGAGTGAGTGAGTGAGTGAGTGAGTGAGTAAGTGAGTGAGTGAGTGAGTGAGTGAGTGAGTGAGTGAGTGAGTGAGTGAGTGAGTGAGTGAGTGAGTGAGTGGGTGAGTGAGTGAGTGAGTGAGTGAGTGAGTGAGTGAGTGAGTGAGTGAGTGAGTGATTGAGTGAGTGAGTGAGTGAGTGAGTGAGTGAGTTAGTGAGTGAGTGAGTGAGTGAGTGAGTGAGTGAGTGAGTGAGTGAATGAACGGGGGAGATGGATGACCAGATGAGTAAATACGGTAGCTAAGTGAAATGACTTGGAAGTACAACGAAACATCTATCAACAGTATTCCGATATTCAATAAAATACTCGAATCGCACCGTCAAAAACATCATCAATTTCTCCAAGTATTGTACATACGTACGTAAAAATTCTGTAAAAGTGTATCTAACAAACACATTTCAAATATATTAAAACGACTGAGTAAGAACGAAAGTATTTTTCTACCCATTATTTACCAACAGATATCATTCCTCAGTTTCAGTCGAAATTCGATGAAAACGGCTGTTCAAAACCGTGAATACCAGTACTATGACGTTGCACCTTGTTCCATAAGCAATAAATTTCAATTAAAATACTGCGTATTGCACTATACACTCGTTTCCTTTCGTTGTTGCTTACTTACAACGTAAAAACTTCGATATTTCCAGCAAACATTGAATTTTCGAATTTTCGTCGATTTTCAGTCATTTTCTGCATTTTAGCCCTATTTTTCTTATTTCAAACGCTAACTAAAGCATCTTAAAGTATTCCATCATTACTTTACCTATCAGGGGAACCTATTATCATGAATGAATTACCGATTAACAGCCAACCATGTTTGGAAATTTGGAGAAAATCCACAAATTTAGCGATTTTTAGTAAAAAATGGCCCGTAGCTCGAAAAAATGGGGCCATGTGGGGGGGGGTAGCACATGACCTTTTTGAAGGTCTACTATGGGGGCATCATCCCTCACACTCGGTTTGTCTAGCTAGATCTGGCAACTTTTTTTATTTTGACATTTATCTCTCCAACTTGACAATTTTTTCAAAAAAAGTTAATTTTCAAAATTTTCCAGGATAGATTTCTAAATTGAATATTTCATCAAATGCGGTCAAATAGTGTTCAAAACACGCAGAATTAAGTCTACTTTCATAATCTGTTAACCATTTAGTGATTGGAGAACTCTATCGCTGACGGCCGCCGTTTGAAGTGTCCAGATCGCATGTTGACGCGTGCTCACCTGCCAAAATCGAAAAATCCGGATATTTCCGGTTTTGAGCAACTTTGAACCAAACGGTTATAGGGTAATGATACACTACCCTGGTAGGTTGCAAAACGCTATATAACTCGATTTTCATAAGAGGGGCCAAAATCTGTAGGTTTTCTCAGGCAAGGCGTTTTAATTATGTGAAACTATTTTAACGCATTATGTTGCTCAATTGCAAAAAAAGCCTTGTAAATGAAATTTGTAAACCCCGATTGGCTGTCGTTTTCCTTATTGAATTTGGGTTTTATAAACAGGAAGGCCACAACGAAGGCCATTGGGTTTTCATAAACAGGAGGGTTTTTAACAGCGACCCTTGAACCTGATCAATTTTTTTGCAAATGCATTTTGTACATTACACACATATGCATGTGCATAACATTACACATTTATGCATCGGACGAGTTATGTATGTATGAGCTAAATACAGACGGTTGAGTTCGCAACTTATTATCGCCGAAATCAGTGCAGCTGGAATCTACGCCTCAATTGCTAAAAAAAACGCCTCGATTGCAAAAAAATCAAATTTATGCACTAAGAGTTTTTTTTTCGAAAAAGGAAAGCTCCTTAACCTTTTGTGAAACTGACACCGGCATAGAACTCTCAACTGGTTAGAAGAACGAATGTTTTCTCGGTGTAGAAAGAATAGGAGTGTCCACAGATCCCATTGCATCTGTATTATTAGGGTCCAACAAATACCGGATTTCAAAATTGATCTTTTTATCATATGAGAAGAATATAATTGTGCTATATTGTTTGTTAAATAATCTTTGACGTAGAAAACATTTGTAGTTTAACAGTTTGAAATCGTCTTTCAAACCAACCGATTATTTGTGTTTTTCGAACTTAAATCGACTATCAAAAGTAGTCGAAATGAATTTAATTAGAATAATACATATGTCGAACAACAGCCAATCGGGGTTTATAAATTTCAATTAAAATAGCATTTTCCCAAGGGAGCGTTATAATAATGCTTTAATAAATTTTACTTCCAAATCCATACAAGTTTTCAAGAAAAATCGTTAATGACGTTTACACGTGTTTGAAAAATAGCTTCTTCAGAGATGGAAATATGATGTTTTGCTGATACACTTGTTCTCGCTGATTAGTTAACCGCTAAAATGAGCAAAAAAGTTTATTGAGATTCGAACCCGCAACCTACCGCATGAAAGTCTAACGCGTTAACCACTATACCAAGTTGCTGTTATAGGTTAGGATGACATAACAGGCTGTATACGAACGTCGAACGCGCGTGCTGTGCAGTGCACGTTGGTCTGATGAGGGACATGCATTCGAGGTAATGTTTGACGGCCGATCTTAAGGGGAAAAACAAATAGTAAACCGACTTAATCGAGACTAATCCATACTATTTTAGACGTAGATTCCAGCTATGATAACGGCTTTATCAGCTCGTTCATCTCAAGCAAAATTTTCAGCTCAAAACTATTCATATCAACTGTGCGTCGAAAAATATTTTTGTTTCGAGAAAAGGTTGGCGCCTCTCCCTTCGACAACCACATTGTTGCATTGTTTTAAAATACGATTTTCAGTGGTAATTTTAACCGTAGATTTCAGATATACTAACGACGATGGTCGGTCGTCAGCCAATTTATCAATATTTCAGCCCAAAGGTCGTCTGAAACGCAGGCAGAAAAGTCGAACGATTTTCGTTTTTCAGAAATGTTTGGCAGCGTCTCCTGTTAGAAAACCTGAATAGTGCAGTGATTAATTGAGGATACAGATAGCTTTTGAAGCGTAGAATCCAGCTAAACTAACGTCGATATCAGGTCGTTAACATTGCAGCCTGCATTTCGGCTCAAAGTTGACCGGTTTTTCAGTATTTTTGCGCCTTTTGGCGCCTTATTCGGAAATTACGAATCAGACTGACACACAACTTTTTGCGCGTTCTCAGAGACTCAGGGACATTCGATTTAAGCCATTAACTTCAATTTCGAATTTTTTTGTTGACCGAGTTTTTCCACGGTTTTGGCCGAACGGTAAATGCACCCGCTCTTAAAAATAAATAGTGGCATTTTTGGAACTGAATTACTTCTGGTTAAATGGACTACTAGAAACACAGTCAGTCAATCAGTCAATTACTCATGCAGTCAGTCAGCCACTCAGTCAGTCAGTAAGTCAGACGGACTGTCGGTGAGGCAGGCAGACAGTCAGTCAGTTAGTCAGTCAGTAAGTCATTCAGTGAGTCAGTCTGTCAGTCCGTCAGTCAGTCAGTCGGTCAGTCAGTCAGTCAGTCTGTCAGTCAGTCAGTCAGTCAGTCAGTCAGTTAGTCAGTCTGACAGTCAGTCAAGCAGTCAGTTAGTCAGTCTGACAGTCAGTCAAGCAGTCAGTCAGTCAGTCTGTCTGTCCGACAGTCAATGACTCATTCAGTCAGTCAGCCAGTATGTCTGTCAGTCAGACATTCAGTCAGTCAGTCAGTCAGTCAGTCAGTCTGTCAGTCAGTCAGTCAATCATTAAGTCAGTCAGTCGTTAAGTCAGTCAGTCTTTCAGTCAGTCAGTCAATCATATGTATGTTGATTAAATCCGTTAATCAAAAAATTCAAACATTCAAAGTCACTGTGAAGAACTAGTAAACGAGCACTGGACATGTCTTTCGTTCAGTCTGCTGTCAAACGACAGCCATGTCAGTTTCCATAAAGTAGACAAAAGACAGTTCAGGTTTCACTCGATATATGAGTTCTGGTAACCAAATTTATGAGAGGTCGGAGGCAAAACTCTGGTCAACTGATGGGGTAACGACAACCACTGACGAATTTCATCGAGAAGTTATATTTTGTTTCATGTTCCATAAGGCTTATAAGTCTCTTTTTTCGAAGTTTTCTAAACGGCTAAGGCGGAACTCTGGTCAAATTTTCGGGTGACGACAGCCATGTAGATTTAGATTCTAAAGTCATATTCATGTTTCATGATCACTCCCAGTTTATAAAAACAATCTCTACTGCAGTACCGTTGGCGCGCAAGCCCCAACAGGGGAACTTGATTACAAAAGACACATCAACTGCAAAGTATATTTTTTGCTACTGCACCTTGCAAATTGAAGCAAGTTACCCAGTTACAAAGAGTTGACAATAATATGACTTGTCAAAATGTGGTTGACAAAACATGAGTTTTAAAATAAGTAGTGGCATTTTTAGAACTGAATTACTTCTGGTTGAATAGTCTACTAGAAACACAGTCAGTTAATCAGTCAATGACTCATGCAGTCAGTCAGCCACTCAGTCAGTCAGTAAGTCAGACGGACTGTCGGTGAGACAGGCAGACAGTCAGTCAGTTAGTCAGTCAGATAGTCATTCAGTGAGTCAGTCTACCAGTTCTTCGATCAGTCAGTCAATCAGTCAGTCAGTCAATCAGTCAGTCAGTCAGTCAGTCAGTCAGTCAGTTAGTCAGTCAGTCTGTCAGTCAGTCAGTCAATCATTAAGTCAGTCAGTCGTTGAGTCAGTCAGTCTTTCAGTCAATCAGTCAGTCAGTCAATCAGTCAGTCAGTCAATCAGTCAGTCAGTCAATCATATGTATGTTGATTAAATCCGTTAATCAAAAAATTCAAGCATTCAAAGTCACTGTGAAGAACTAGTAAACGAGCACTGGACATGTCTTTCGTTCAGTCTGCTGTCAAACGACAGCCATGTCAGTTTCCATAAAGTAGACAAGAGACAGTTCAGGTTTCACTCAATATATGAGTTCTGGTAACCAAATTTATGAGAGGTCGGAGGCGAAACTCTGGTCAACTGATGGGGTAACGACAACCACTGACGAATTTCATCGAGAAGTTATATTTTGTTTCATGTTCCATAAGGCTTATAAGTTTCTTTTTCGAAGTTTTCTAAACGGCTAAGGCGTAACTCTGGTCAAATTTTCGGGTAACGACAGCAATGTAGATTCAGAATCTAAAGTCATATCCATGTTTCATGATCACTCCCAGTTTATAAAAACAATCTCTACTGCAGTACCGTTGGCGCGCGAGCCCCAACAGGGGAACTTGATTACAAAAGACACAACAACTGCATAGTTTTTTTTGCTACTGCACCTTGCAAATTGAAGCCAGTTACCCAGTTACGAAGAGTTGACAATAATATGACTTGTCAATATGTAGTTGACAAAACATGAATTTTAAAAATAAATAGGGGCATTTTTGGAACTGAATTACTTCTGGTTAAATGGACTACTAGAAACACAGTCAGTCAATCAGTCAATTACTCATGCAGTCAGTCAGCCACTCAGTCAGTCCGTAAGTCAGACGGACTGTTGGTGAGGCAGGCAGACAGTCAGTCAGTTAGTCAGTCAGATAGTCATCCAGTGAGTCAGTCTGTCAGTCCGTCAATCAGTCAGTCAGTGAGTCAGTCTGTCAGTCCGTCAATCAGTCAGTCAGTCAGTCAGTCAGTCAGTCAGTCAGTCAGTCAGTCAGTCAGTCAGTCAGTCAGTCAGTCAGTCAGTCAGTCAGTTAGTCAGTTTGTCAGTCAATCAGTCAGTCAGTCAGTCAGTCAGTCAGTCAGTCAGTCAGTCAGTCAGTCAGTCAGTCAGTCAGTCAGTCAGTTAGTCAGTCTGACATTCAGTCAAGCAGTCAGTCAGTCAGTCAGTCTGTCCGACAGCCAATGACTCATTCAGTCAGTCAGCCAGTATGTCTGTCAGTCAGTCAGTCAGTCAATTAGTCAGTCAGTCAATCGTTAAGTCAGTCAGTCGTTCAGTCAGTCAGTCTTTCAGTCAATCAGTCAGTCAGTCAATCAGTCAGTCAGTCAATCATATGTATGGTGATGAAATCCGTTAATCAAAAATTCAAACATTCAAAGTCACTGTGAAGAACTAGTAAACAAGCACTGGACATGTCTTTCGTTCAGGCTGCTGTCAAACGACAGCCATGTCAGTTTCCATAGAGTAGACAAAAGACAGTTCAGGTTTCACTCGACATATGAGTTCTGGTAACCAAATTTATGAGAGGTCGGAGGCGAAACTCTGGTCAACTGATGGGGTAACGACAACCACTGACGAAATTCATCGAGAAGTTATATTTTGTTTCATGTTCCATAAGGCTTATAAGTTTCTTTTTCGAAGTTTTCTAAACGGCTAAGGCTGAACACTGGTCAAATTTTCGGGTAACGACAGCCATGTAGATTTAGATTCTAAAGTCATATTCATGTTTCATGATCACTCCCAGTTTATAAAAACAATCTCTACTGCAGTACCGTTGGCGCGCAAGCCCCAGTTGGGGAACTTGATTACAAAAGACACAACAACTGCAAAGTATATTTTTATCTACTGCGCCTTGCAAATTGAAGCTAGTTACCCAGTTACGAAGATTTGACAATAATATGACTTGTCAATATGTAGTTGACTAAACATAAGTTTTAAAACAAGTAGTGACATTTTTGGAACTGAATTACTTCTGGTTAAATGGACTACTAGAAACACAGTCAGTCATTCAGTCAGTTACTCATGCAGTCAGTTCGTAAGTCAGGCGGACTGTCGGTGAGACAGGCAGACAGTCAGTCAGTTAGTCAGTCAGTTAGTCAATCAGTGAGTCAGTCTGTCAGTCCGTCAGTCAGTCAGTCCGTCAGTCAGTCAGTCAGTCAGTCAGTCAGTCAGTCAGTCAGTCAGTCAGTCAGTCAGTCAGTCCGTCAGTCAGTCAGTCAGTCAGTCAGTCAGTCAGTCAGTCAGTCAGTCAGTCAGTCAGTCAGTCGGTCAATTAGTCAGTTGGTCAGTCAGTCAATCAGTCAGTCAATCAATCAGTCAGTCAGTCAGTCAGTCAGTCAGTCAGTCAGTCAGTCAGTCAGTCAGTATGTCAGTTAGTCAGTCTGTCAGTCAGTCAAGCAGTCAGTCAGTCAGTCTGTCTGTCCGACAGTCAATGACTCATTCAGTCAGTCAGTCAGTCAGTCAATTAGTCAGTCAGTCAATCGTTAAGTCAGTCAGTCGTTCAGTCAGTCAGTCTTTCAGTCAATCAGTCAGTCAGTCAATCAGTCAGTCATATGTATCTGCATATCATATGTATGGTGATGAAATCCGTTAATCAAAAATTCAAACATTCAAAGTCACTGTGAAGAACTAGTAAACAAGCACTGGACATGTCTTTCGTTCAGGCTGCTGTCAAACGACAGCCATGTCAGTTTCCATAGAGTAGACAAAAGACAGTTCAGGTTTCACTCGACATATGAGTTCTGGTAACCAAATTTATGAGAGGTCGGAGGCGAAACTATGGTCAACTGATGGGGTAACGACAACCACTGACGAAATTCATCGAGTAGTTATATTTTGTTTCATGTTCCATAAGGCTTATAAGTTTCTTTTTCGAAGTTTTCTAAACGGCTAATATAAAATCAGTGGTGCGGGTGTACTGACATTATAAAATCGGTGGTGCAGGTGTACTGCCATCATAAAATCGATGGTGCGGGTGTACTGCATTATAAAATCGGTGGTGCGGGTGTATTGACATCATAAAACCGGTGGTGCGGGTGTACTGACATTATAAATTCGGTGGTGCGGGTGTACTGACATTATAAACGCGGTGGTGCCGGTGTACTGACTTCATAAATTCGGTGGTGCGGGTGTACTGACATTATAAACACGGTGGTGCGGGTGTACTGACATTATAAACACGGTGGTGCGGGTGTACTGACTTCATAAAATCGGTGGTGCGGGTGTACTGCCATCATAAAATCGGTGGTGCGGGTGTACTGACAATATAAATTCGGTGGTGCGGGTGTACCGCATCATAAAATCGGTGGTGCGGGTGTACTGCCATCATAAAATCGGTGGTGCGGTTGTACTAACATCATAAAAACGGTGGTGCGGGTGTACTGCCATCATAAAATCGGTGGTGCGGGTGTACTGACATCATAAAAACGGTGGTGCGGGTGTACTGACATCATAAAAACGGTGGTGCGGGTGTACTGCCATCATAAAATCGGTGGTGCGGGTGTACTGACTTCATAAAAATGGTGGTGCGGGTGTACTGACATCATAAAAAAGGTGGTGCGGGTGTACTGCCATCATAAAATCAGTGGTGCTGGTACATAAAATCGGTGGTGCGGGTGTACTGCCATCATAAAATCGGTGGTGCTGGTGCACTGCCATCATAAAATTGGTGGTGCGGGTGTACTGCCATCATAAAATCGGTGGTGCGGGTGTACTGACATTATAAACTCGGTGGTGCGGGTGTACTGCCATCATAAAATCGGTGGTGCTGGTGTACTGCCATCATAAAATCGGTGGTGCGGGTGTACTGACATCATAAAAACGGTGGTGCGGGTGTACTGACATTATAAAAACGGTGGTGCGGGTGTACTGACATCATAAAAACGGTGGTGCGGGTGTACTGACATTATAAAAACGGTGGTGCGGGTGTACTGACATAATAAAAACGGTGGTGCGGGTGTACTGCCATCATAAAATCGGTGGTGCGGGTGTACTGACATCATAAAAACGGTGGTGCGGGTGTACTGACATCATAAAAACGGTGGTGCGGGTGTACTGACATCATAAAAACGGTGGTGCGGGTGTACTGCTTTCATAAAATCGGTGGTGCGTAGGTACTGACTTCATAAAAACCGTGGTGCGGGTGTACTGACATCATAAAAAAGGTGGTGCGGGTGTACTGCCATCATAAAATCAGTGGTGCTGGTGTACTGCTATCTTAAAATCGGTGGTGCGAGTGTACTGACATTATAAACACGGTGGTGCAGGTGTACTGACATTATAAAATCGGTGGTGCTGGTGTACTGCCATCATAAAATCGGTGGTGCGGGTGTACTGCCATCATAAAACCGGTGGTGCGGGTGTACTGCCATCATAAAATCGGTGGTGCGGGTGTACTGCCATCATAAAATCGGTGGTGCGGGTGTACTGCCATCATAAAATCGGTGGTGCGGGTGTACTGACATAATAAAGTCGGTGGTGCGGGTGTACTGCCATCATAAAATCGGTGGTGCGGTGTACTGACATTATGAAATCGGTGGTGCGGGTGTACTGACATTATAAAATCAGTGGTACAGGTGTACTGCCATCATAAAATCGGTGGTGCGGGTGTACTGCCATCATAAAATCGGTGGTGCGGGTGTACTGCCATCATAAAATCGGTGGTGCGGGTGTACTGCCATCATAAAATCGGTGGTGCGGGTGTACTGCCATCATAAAATCGGTGGTGCGGGTGTACTGACATTATAAAATCAGTGGTACAGGTGTACTGCCATCATAAAATCGGTGGTGCGGGTGTACTGCCATCATAAAATCGGTGGTGCGGGTGTACTGACATTATAAAATCGGTGGTGCGGGTGTACTGCCATCATAAAATCGGTGGTGCGAGTGTACTGACATTATAAAATCGGTGGTGCGGGTGTACTGCCATCAAAAAATCGGTGGTGCGGGTGTACTGCCATCATAAAATCGGTGGTGCGGGTGTACTGCCATAATAAAATCGGTGGTGCGGGTGAACTGACATTGTAAACGCGGTGGTGCGGGTGTACTGACTTCATAAATTCGGTGGTGCGGGTGTACTGACTTCATAAAATCGGTGTTGCGGATGTACTGCCATCATAAAATCGGTGGTGCGGGTGTACTGACATCATAAAATCGGTGGTGTGGGTGTACTGCCATCATAAAATCGGTGGTGCGGGTGTACTGCCATCATAAAACCGGTGGTGCGGGTGTACTGACAATAAAAATTCGGTGGTGCGGGTGTACTGACATTATAAACGCGGTGGTGCGGGTGTACTGACTTTATAAATTTAGTGGTGCGGGTGTACTGACATTATAAACACGGTGGTGCGGGTGTACTGACATCATAAAATCGTCGGTGCGGGTGTACTGCCATCATAAAATCGGTGGTGCGGGTGTACTGACAATATAAATTCGGTGGTGCGGGTGTACTGCCATCATAAAATCGGTGGTGCGGGTGTACTGCCATCATAAAATCGGTGGTGCGGGTGTACTGACATCATAAAAACGGTGGTGCGGGTGTACTGCCATCATAAAATCGGTGGTGCGGTTGTACTGACATCATAAAAACGGTGGTGCGGGTGTACTGACATCATAAAAACGGTGGTGCGGGTGTACTGCCATCATAAAATCGGTGGTGCGGGTGTACTGACTTCATAAAAACGGTGGTGCGGGTGTACTGACATCATAAAAACGGTGGTGCGGGTGTACTGCCATCATAAAATCGGTGGTGCAGGTGTACTGACATTATAAAATTGGTGGTGCAGGTGTACTGCCATCATAAAATCGGTGGTGCGGGTGTACTGCCATCATAAAATCGGTGGTGCTGGTGCACTGCCATCATAAAATTGGTGCTGCGGGTGTACTGCCATCATAAAATCGGTGCTGCGGGGGTACTGACATTATAAAATCGGTGGTGCGGGTGTACTGCCATCATAAAATCGGTGGTGCGGGTGTACTGCCATCATAAAATCGGTGGTGCGGGTGTACTGCCATCATAAAATCGGTGGTGCGGGTGTACTGACATTATAAAATCGGTGGTGCGGGTGTACTGCCATCATAAAATCGGTGGTGCGGGTGTACTGACATTATAAAATGGGTGGTGCGGGTGTACTGCCATCATAAAATCGGTGGTGCGGGTGTACTGCCATCATAAAATCGGTGGTGCGGGTGTACTGCCATAATAAAATCGGTGGTGCGGGTGAACTGACAATATAAACGCGGTGGTGCGGGTGTACTGACTTCATAAATTCGGTGGTGCGGGTGTACTGACTTCATAAAATCGGTGGTGCGGATGTACTGCCATCATAAAATCGGTGGTGCGGGTGTACTGACATCATAAAATCAGTGGTGTGGGTGTACTGCCGTCATAAAATCGGTGGTGCGGGTGTACTGCCATCATAAAACCGGTGGTGCGGGTGTACTGACATAAAAAATTCTGTGGTGCGGGTGTACTGACATTATAAACGCGGTGGTGCGGGTGTACTGACTTCATAAATTCGGTGGTGCGGGTGTACTGACGACATTATAAACACGGTGGTGCGGGTGTACTGACATCATAAAATCGGTGGTGCGGGTGTACTGCCATCATTAAATCGGTGGTGCGGGTGTACTGACAATATAAATTCGGTGGTGCGGGTGTACTGCCATCTTAAAATCGGTGGTGCGGGTGTACTGCCATCATAAAATCGGTGGTGCGGGTGTACTGACATCATAAAAACGGTGGTGCGGGTGTACTGCCATCATAAAATCGGTGGTGCGGGTGTACTGACATTATAAAATCGGTCGTGCGGGTGTACTGCCATCATAAAAACGGTGGTGCGGGTGTACTGCCATCATAAAATCGGTGGTGCGGGTGTACTGCCATCATAAAAACGGTGGTGCGGGTGTAATGCCATCATAAAATCGGTGGTGCGGGTGTACTGACTTCATAAAAAGGTGGTGCGGGTGTACTGACATCATAAAAACGGTGGTGCGTGTGTACTGACATCATAAAAACGGTGGTGCGGGTGTACTGACATCATAAAAACGGTGGTGCGGGTGTACTGCCATCATAAAATCGGTGGTGCGGGTGTACTGCCATAATAAAATCGGTGGTGCGGGTGAACTGACATTATAAACGCGGTGGTGCGGGTGTACTGACTTCATAAATTCGGTGGTGCGGGTGTACTGACTTCATAAATTCGGTGGTGCGGGTGTACTGACATTATAAAATCGGTGGTGCGGGTGTACTGACATCATAAAATAGGTGGTGCGGTTGTACTGACTTCATAAATTCGGTGGTGCGGGTGTACTGCCATCATAAAATCGGTGGTGCTGGTGCACTGCCATCATAAAATTGGTGCTGCGGGTGTACTGCCATCATAAAATCGGTGCTGCGGGGGTACTGACATTATAAAATCGGTGGTGCGGGTGTACTGCCATCATAAAATCGGTGGTGCGGGTGTACTGCCATCATAAAATCGGTGGTGCGGGTGTACTGCCATCATAAAATCGGTGGTGCGGGTGTACTGACATTATAAAATCGGTGGTGCGGGTGTACTGCCATCATAAAATCGGTGGTGCGGGTGTACTGACATTATAAAATGGGTGGTGCGGGTGTACTGCCATCATAAAATCGGTGGTGCGGGTGTACTGCCATCATAAAATCGGTGGTGCGGGTGTACTGCCATAATAAAATCGGTGGTGCGGGTGAACTGACAATATAAACGCGGTGGTGCGGGTGTACTGACTTCATAAATTCGGTGGTGCGGGTGTACTGACTTCATAAAATCGGTGGTGCGGATGTACTGCCATCATAAAATCGGTGGTGCGGGTGTACTGACATCATAAAATCAGTGGTGTGGGTGTACTGCCGTCATAAAATCGGTGGTGCGGGTGTACTGCCATCATAAAACCGGTGGTGCGGGTGTACTGACATAAAAAATTCGGTGGTGCGGGTGTACTGACATTATAAACGCGGTGGTGCGGGTGTACTGACTTCATAAATTCGGTGGTGCGGGTGTACTGACATTATAAACACGGTGGTGCGGGTGTACTGACATCATAAAATCGGTGGTGCGGGTGTACTGCCATCATTAAATCGGTGGTGCGGGTGTACTGACAATATAAATTCGGTGGTGCGGGTGTACTGCCATCATAAAATCGGTGGTGCGGGTGTACTGCCATCATAAAATCGGTGGTGCGGGTGTACTGACATCATAAAAACGGTGGTGCCTGTGTACTGCCATCATAAAATCGGTGGTGCGGGTGTACTGACATTATAAAATCGGTCGTGCGGGTGTACTGCCATCATAAAAACGGTGGTGCGGGTGTACTGCCATCATAAAATCGGTGGTGCGGGTGTACTGCCATCATAAAAACGGTGGTGCGGGTGTAATGCCATCATAAAATCGGTGGTGCGGGTGTACTGACTTCATAAAAAGGTGGTGCGGGTGTACTGACATCATAAAAACGGTGGTGCGTGTGTACTGACATCATAAAAACGGTGGTGCGGGTGTACTGACATCATAAAAACGGTGGTGCGGGTGTACTGCCATCATAAAATCGGTGGTGCGGGTGTACTGCCATAATAAAATCGGTGGTGCGGGTGAACTGACATTATAAACGCGGTGGTGCGGGTGTACTGACTTCATAAATTCGGTGGTGCGGGTGTACTGACTTCATAAATTCGGTGGTGCGGGTGTACTGACATTATAAAATCGGTGGTGCGGGTGTACTGACATCATAAAATCGGTGGTGCGGTTGTACTGCCATCATAAAATCGGTGGTGCGGGTGTACTGCCATCATAAAATCGGTGGTGCGGGTGTACTGCCATAATAAAATCGGTGGTGCGGGTGAACTGACAATATAAACGCGGTGGTGCGGGTGTACTGACTTCTATAATTCGGTGGTGCGGGTGTACTGACTTCATAAAATCGGTGGTGCGGATGTACTGCCATCATAAAATCGGTGGTGCGGGTGTACTGACATCATAAAATCAGTGGTGTGGGTGTACTGCCGTCATAAAATCGGTGGTGCGGGTGTACTGCCATCATAAAACCGGTGGTGCGGGTGTACTGACATAAAAAATTCGGTGGTGCGGGTGTACTGACATTATAAACGCGGTGGTGCGGGTGTACTGACTTCATAAATTCGGTTGTGCGGGTATACTGACATTATAAACACGGTGGTGCGGGTGTACTGACATCATAAAATCGGTGGTGCGGGTTTACTGCCATCATAAAATCGGTGGTGCGGGTGTACTGACAATATAAATTCGGTGGTGCGGGTGTACTGCCATCTTAAAATCGGTGGTGCGGGTGTACTGCCATCATAAAATCGGTGGTGCGGGTGTACTGACATCATAAAAACGGTGGTGCGGGTGTACTGCCATCATAAAATCGGTGGTGCGGGTGTACTGACATTATAAAATCGGTGGTGCGGGTGTACTGCCATCATAAAAACGGTGGTGCGGGTGTACTGCCATCATAAAATCGGTGGTGCGGGTGTACTGCCATCATAAAAACGGTGGTGCGGGTGTAATGCCATCATAAAATCGGTGGTGCGGGTGTACTGACTTCATAAAAAAGGTGGTGCGGGTGTACTGACATCATAAAAACGGTGGTGCGTGTGTACTGACATCATAAAAACGGTGGTGCGGGTGTACTGACATCATAAAAACGGTGGTGCGGGTGTACTGCCATCATAAAATCGGTGGTGCGGGTGTACTGCCATAATAAAATCGGTGGTGCGGGTGAACTGACATTATAAACGCGGTGGTACGGGTGTACTGACTTCATAAATTCGGTGGTGCGGGTGTACTGACATTATAAAATCGGTGGTGCGGGTGTACTGACATCATAAAAACGGTGGTGCGGGTGTACTGACCTCAAAAAAACGGTGGTGCGGGTGTACTGCCATCATAAAATCGGTGGTGCGGGTGTACTGACTTCATAAAAAACGGTGGTGCGGGTGTACTGACTTCATAAAAACTGTGGTGCGGGTGTACTGCCATCATAAAATCCGTGGTGCGGGTATACTGCCATCATAAAATCAGTGGTGCTGGTACATAAAATCGGTGGTGCGGGTGTACTGCCATCATAAAATCGGTGGTGCTGGTGCACTGCCATCATAAAATTGGTGGTGCGGGTGTACTGCCATCATAAAATCGGTGGTGCGGGTGTACTGACATTATAAAATCGGTGGTGCGGGTGTACTGCCATCATAAAATCGGTGGTGCTGGTGTACTGCCATCATAAAATCGGTGGTGCGGGTGTACTGACATCATAAAAACGGTGGTGCGGGTGTACTGACATTATAAAAACGGTGGTGCGGGTGTACTGACATCATAAAAACGGTGGTGCGGGTGTACTACCATCATAAAATCGGTGGTGCTGGTGTACTGCCATCATAAAAACGGTGGTGCGGGTGTACTGACATCATAAAAACGGTGGTGCGGGTGAACTGCTATCATAAAATCGGTGGTGCGTAGGTACTGACTTCATAAAAACCGTGGTGCGGGTGTACTGCCATCATAAAATCGGTGGCGCTGGTGTACTGCCATCATAAAAACGGTGGTGCGGGTGTACTGACATCATAAAAACGGTGGTGCGAGTGTACTGCTATCATAAAATCGGTGGTGCGTAGGTACTGACTTCATAAAAACCGTGGTGCGGGTGTACTGACATCATAAAAAAAGGTGGTGCGGGTGTACTGTCATCATAAAATCAGTGGTGCTGGTGTACTGCTATCATAAAATCGGTGGTGCGAGTGTACTGACATTATAAACACGGTGGTGCAGGTGTACTGACATTATAAAATCGGTGGTGCTGGTGTACTGCCATCATAAAATCGTGGTGCGGGTGTACTGCCATCATAAAACCGGTGGTGCGGGTGTACTGCCATCATAAAATCGGTGGTGCGGGTGTACTGCCATCATAAAATCGGTGGTGCGGGTGTACTGCCATCATAAAATCGGTGGTGCGGGTGTACTGACATAATAAAGTCGGTGGTGCGGGTGTACTGCCATCATAAAATCGGTGGTGCGGTGTACTGACATTATGAAATTGGTGGTGCGGGTGTACTGACATTATAAAATCAGTGGTACAGGTGTACTGCCATCATAAAATCGGTGGTTCGGGTGTACTGCCATCATAAAATCGGTGGTGCGGGTGTACTGCCATCATAAAATCGGTGGTGCGGGTGTACTGCCATCATAAAATCGGTGGTGCGGGTGTACTGCCATCATAAAATCGGTGGTGCGGGTGTACTGACATTATAAAATCAGTGGTACAGGTGTACTGCCATCATAAAATCGGTGGTGCGGGTGTACTGCCATCATAAAATCGGTGGTGCGGGTGTACTGACATCATAAAATCGGTGGTGCGGGTGTACTGCCATCATAAAATCGGTGGTGCGAGTGTACTGACATTATAAAATCGGTGGTGCGGGTGTACTGCCATCAAAAAATCGGTGGTGCGGGTGTACTGCCATCATAAAATCGGTGGTGCGGGTGTACTGCCATAATAAAATCGGTGGTGCGGTGAACTGACATTGTAAACGCGGTGGTGCGGGTGTACTGACTTCATAAATTCGGTGGTGCGGGTGTACTGACTTCATAAAATCGGTGTTGCGGATGTACTGCCATCATAAAATCGGTGGTGCGGGTGTACTGACATCATAAAATCGGTGGTGTGGGTGTACTGCCATCATAAAATCGGTGGTGCGGGTGTACTGCCATCATAAAACCGGTGGTGCGGGTGTACTGACAATAAAAATTCGGTGGTGCGGGTGTACTGACATTATAAACGCGGTGGTGCGGGTGTACTGACTTTATAAATTTAGTGGTGCGGGTGTACTGACATTATAAACACGGTGGTGCGGGTGTACTGACATCATAAAATCGTCGGTGCGGGTGTACTGCCATCATAAAATCGGTGGTGCGGGTGTACTGACAATATAAATTCGGTGGTGCGGGTGTACTGCCATCATAAAATCGGTGGTGCGGGTGTACTGCCATCATAAAATCGATGGTGCGGGTGTACTGACATCATAAAAACGGTGGTGCGGGTGTACTGCCATCATAAAATCGGTGGTGCGGTTGTACTGACATCATAAAAACGGTGGTGCGGGTGTACTGACATCATAAAAACGGTGGTGCGGGTGTACTGCCATCATAAAATCGGTGGTGCGGGTGTACTGACTTCATAAAAACGGTGGTGCGGGTGTACTGACATCATAAAAACGGTGGTGCGGGTGTACTGCCATCATAAAATCGGTGGTGCAGGTGTACTGACATTATAAAATTGGTGGTGCAGGTGTACTGCCATCATAAAATCGGTGGTGCGGGTGTACTGCCATCATAAAATCGGTGGTGCTGGTGCACTGCCATCATAAAATTGGTGCTGCGGGTGTACTGCCATCATAAAATCGGTGCTGCGGGGGTACTGACTTTATAAAATCGGTGGTGCGGGTGTACTGCCATCATAAAATCGGTGGTGCGGGTGTACTGCCATCATAAAATCGGTGGTGCGGGTGTACTGCCATCATAAAATCGGTGGTGCGGGTGTACTGCCATCATAAAATCGGAGGTGCGGGTGTACTGCCATAATAAAATCGGTGGTGCGGGTGTACTGCCATAATAAAATCGGTGGTGCGGGTGAACTGACAATATAAACGCGGTGGTGCGGGTGTACTGACTTCATAAATTCGGTGGTGCGGGTGTACTGACTTCATAAAATCGGTGGTGCGGATGTACTGCCATCATAAAATCGGTGGTGCGGGTGTACTGACATCATAAAATCAGTGGTGTGGGTGTACTGCCGTCATAAAAACGGTGGTGCGGTTGTACTGCCATCATAAAACCGGTGGTGCGGGTGTACTGACATGAAAAATTCGGTGGTGCGGGTGTACTGACATTATAAACGCGGTGGTGCGGGTGTACTGACTTCATAAATTCGGTGGTGCGGGTGTACTGACATTATAAACACGGTGGTGCGGGTGTACTGACATCATAAAATCGGTGGTGCGGGTGTACTGCCATCATAAAATCGGTGGTGCGGGTGTACTGACAATATAAATTCGGTGGTGCGGGTGTACTGCCATCATAAAATCGGTGGTGCGGGTGTACTGCCATCATAAAATCGGTGGTGCGGGTGTACTGACATCATAAAAACGGTGGTGCGGGTGTACTGCCATCATAAAATCGGTGGTGCGGGTGTACTGACATTATAAAATCGGTGGTGCGGGTGTACTGCCATCATAAAAACGGTGGTGCGGGTGTACTGCCATCATAAAATCGGTGGTGCGGGTGTACTGCCATCATAAAAACGGTGGTGCGGGTGTAATGCCATCATAAAATCGGTGGTGCGGGTGTACTGACTTCATAAAAAGGTGGTGCGGGTGTACTGACATCATAAAAACGGTGGTGCGTGTGTACTGACATCATAAAAACGGTGGTGCGGGTGTACTGACATCATAAAAACGGTGGTGCGGGTGTACTGCCATCATAAAATCGGTGGTGCGGGTGTACTGCCATAATAAAATCGGTGGTGCGGGTGAACTGACATTATAAACGCGGTGGTGCGGGTGTACTGACTTCATAAATTCGGTGGTGCGGGTGAACTGACTTCATAAATTCGGTGGTGCGGGTGTACTGACATTATAAAATCGGTGGTGCGGGTGTACTGACATCATAAAATCGGTGGTGCGGTTGTACTGCCATCATAAAATCGGTGGTGCGGTTGTACTGACATTATAAAATCGGTGGTGCGGGTGTACTGCCATCATAAAAACGGTGGTGCGGGTGTACTGCCATCATAAAATCGGTGGTGCGGGTGTACTGCCATCATAAAAACGGTGGTGCGGGTGTAATGCCATCATAAAATCGGTGGTGCGGGTGTACTGCCATCATAAAATCGGTGGTGCGGGTGTACTGACATCATAAAATCAGTGGTGTGGGTGTACTGCCGTCATAAAATCGGTGGTGCGGGTGTACTGCCATCATAAAACCGGTGGTGCGGGTGTACTGACATAAAAAATTCGGTGGTGCGGGTGTACTGACATTATAAACGCGGTGGTGCGGGTGTACTGACTTCATAAAATCGGTGGTGCGGGTATACTGACATTATAAACACGGTGGTGCGGGTGTACTGACATCATAAAATCGGTGGTGCGGGTTTACTGCCATCATAAAATCGGTGGTGCGGGTGTACTGACAATATAAATTCGGTGGTGCGGGTGTACTGCCATCTTAAAATCGGTGGTGCGGGTGTACTGCCATCATAAAATCGGTGGTGCGGGTGTACTGACATCATAAAAACGGTGGTGCGGGTGTACTGCCATCATAAAATCGGTGGTGCGGGTGTACTGACATTATAAAATCGGTGGTGCGGGTGTACTGCCATCATAAAAACGGTGGTGCGGGTGTACTGCCATCATAAAATCGGTGGTGCGGGTGTACTGCCATCATAAAAACGGTGGTGCGGGTGTAATGCCATCATAAAATCGGTGGTGCGGGTGTACTGACTTCATAAAAAAGGTGGTGCGGGTGTACTGACATCATAAAAACGGTGGTGCGTGTGTACTGACATCATAAAAACGGTGGTGCGGGTGTACTGACATCATAAAAACGGTGGTGCGGGTGTACTGCCATCATAAAATCGGTGGTGCGGGTGTACTGCCATAATAAAATCGGTGGTGCGGGTGAACTGACATTATAAACGCGGTGGTACGGGTGTACTGACTTCATAAATTCGGTGGTGCGGGTGTACTGACATTATAAAATCGGTGGTGCGGGTGTACTGACATCATAAAAACGGTGGTGCGGGTGTACTGACCTCAAAAAAAACGGTGGTGCGGGTGTACTGCCATCATAAAATCGGTGGTGCGGGTGTACTGACTTCATAAAAAACGGTGGTGCGGGTGTACTGACTTCATAAAAACTGTGGTGCGGGTGTACTGCCATCATAAAATCAGTGGTGCGGGTATACTGCCATCATAAAATCAGTGGTGCTGGTACATAAAATCGGTGGTGCGGGTGTACTGCCATCATAAAATCGGTGGTGCTGGTGCACTGCCATCATAAAATTGGTGGTGCGGGTGTACTGCCATCATAAAATCGGTGGTGCGGGTGTACTGACATTATAAAATCGGTGGTGCGGGTGTACTGCCATCATAAAATCGGTGGTGCTGGTGTACTGCCATCATAAAATCGGTGGTGCGGGTGTACTGACATCATAAAAACGGTGGTGCGGGTGTACTGACATTATAAAAACGGTGGTGCGGGTGTACTGACATCATAAAAACGGTGGTGCGGGTGTACTGCCATCATAAAATCGGTGGTGCTGGTGTACTGCCATCATAAAAACGGTGGTGCGGGTGTACTGACATCATAAAAACGGTGGTGCGGGTGAACTGCTATCATAAAATCGGTGGTGCGTAGGTACTGACTTCATAAAAACCGTGGTGCGGGTGTACTGACATCATAAAAAAGGTGGTGCGGGTGTACTGCCATCATAAAATCAGTGGTGCTGGTGTACTGCTATCATAAAATCGGTGGTGCGAGTGTACTGACATTATAAACACGGTGGTGCAGGTGTACTGACATTATAAAATCGGTGGTGCTAGTGTACTGCCATCATAAAATCGGTGGTGCGGGTGTACTGCCATCATAAAATCGGTGGTGCGGGTGTACTGCCATCATAAAATCGGTGGTGCGGGTGTACTGCCATCATAAAATCGGTGGTGCGGGTGTACTGCCATCATAAAATCGGTGGTGCGGGTGTACTGACATAATAAAGTCGGTGGTGCGGGTGTACTGCCATCATAAAATCGGTGGTGCGGTGTACTGACATTATGAAATCGGTGGTGCGGGTGTACTGACATTATAAAATCGGTGGTGCGGGTGTACTGCCATCATAAAATCGGTGGTGCGGGTGTACTGCCATCATAAAATCGGTGGTGCGGGTGTACTGCCATCATAAAATCAGTGGTGCGGGTGTACTGACATTATAAAATCAGTGGTACAGGTGTACTGCCATCATAAAATCGGTGGTGCGGGTGTACTGCCATCATAAAATCGGTGGTGCGGGTGTACTGACATTATAAAATCGGTGGTGCGGGTGTACTGCCATCATAAAATCGGTGGTGCGAGTGTACTGACATTATAAAATCGGTGGTGCGGGTGTACTGCCATCAAAAAATCGGTGGTGCGGGTGTACTGCCATCATATAATCGGTGGTGCGGGTGTACTGCCATAATAAAATCGGTGGTGCGGGTGAACTGACATTGTAAACGCGGTGGTGCGGGTGTACTGACTTCATAAATTCGGTGGTGCGGGTGTACTGACTTCATAAAATCGGTGTTGCGGATGTACTGCCATCATAAAATCGGTGGTGCGGGTGTACTGACATAATAAAATCGGTGGTGTGGGTGTACTGCCATCATAAAATCGGTGGTGCGGGTGTACTGCCATCATAAAACCGGTGGTGCGGGTGTACTGACAATAAAAAGTCGGTGGTGCGGGTGTACTGACATTATAAACGCGGTGGTGCGGGTGTACTGACTTCATAAATTCAGTGGTGCGGGTGTACTGACATTATAAACACGGTGGTGCGGGTGTACTGACATCATAAAATCGTCGGTGCGGGTGTACTGCCATCATAAAATCGGTGGTGCGGGTGTACTGACAATATAAATTCGGTGGTGCGGGTGTACTGCCATCATAAAATCGGTGGTGCGGTTGTACTGCCATCATAAAATCGGTGGTGCGGGTGTACTGACATCATAAAAACGGTGGTGCGGGTGTATTGCCATCATAAAATCGGTGGTGCGGGTGTACTGACATCATAAAAACGGTGGTGCGGGTGTACTGACATCATAAAAACGGTGGTGCGGGTGTACTGCCATCATAAAATCGGTGGTGCGGGTGTACTGACTTCATAAAAACGGTGGTGCGGGTGTACTGACATCATAAAAACGGTGGTGCGGGTGTACTGCCATCATAAAATCGGTGGTGCAGGTGTACTGACATTATAAAATTGGTGGTGCAGGTGTACTGCCATCATAAAATCGGTGGTGCGGGTGTACTGCCATCATAAAATCGGTGGTTGCTGGTGCACTGCCATCATAAAATTGGTGCTGCGGGTGTACTGCCATCATAAAATCGGTGCTGCGGGTGTACTGACATTATAAAATCGGTGGTGCGGGTGTACTGCCATCATAAAATCGGTGGTGCGGGTGTACTGCCATCATAAAATCGGTGGTGCGGGTGTACTGCCATCATAAAAACGGTGGTGCGGGTGTACTGACATCATAAAAACGGTGGTGCGGGTGTACTGCCATCATAAAATCGGTGGTGCAGGTGTACTGACATTATAAAATTGGTGGTGCAGGTGTACTGCCATCGTAAAATCGGTGGTGCGGGTGTACTGCCATCATAAAATCGGTGGTGCTGGTGCACTGCCATCATAAAATTGGTGCTGCGGGTGTACTGCCATCATAAAATCGGTGCTGCGGGTGTACTGACATTATAAAATCGGTGGTGCGGGTGTACTGCCATCATAAAATCGGTGGTGCGGGTGTACTGCCATCATAAAATCGGTGGTGCGGGTGTACTGCCATCATAAAATCGGTGGTGCGGGTGTACTGACATTATAAAATCGGTGGGGCGGGTGTACTGCCATCATAAAATCGGTGGTGCGGGTGTACTGACATTATAAAATCGGTGGTGCGGGCGTACTGCCATCATAAAATCGGTGGTGCGGGTGTACTGCCATCATAAAATCGGTGGTGCGGGTGTACTGCCATAATAAAATCGGTGGTGCGGGTGAACTGACAATATAAACGCGGTGGTGCGGGTGTACTGCCGTCATAAAATCGGTGGTGCGGGTGTACTGCCATCATAAAACCGGTGGTGCGGGTGTACTGACATAAAAAATTCGGTGGTGCGGGTGTACTGACATTATAAACGCGGTGGTGCGGGTGTACTGACTTCATAAATTCGGTGGTGCGGGTGTACTGACATTATAAACACGGTGGTGCGGGTGTACTGACATCATAAAATCGGTGGTGCGGGTGTACTGCCATCATAAAATCGGTGGTGCGGGTGTACTGACAATATAAATTCGGTGGTGCGGGTGTACTGCCATCTTAAAATCGGTGGTGCGGGTGTACTGCCATCATAAAATCGGTGGTGCGGGTGTACTGACATCATAAAAACGGTGGTGCGGGTGTACTGCCATCATAAAATCGGTGGTGCGGGTGTACTGACATTATAAAATCGGTGGTGCGGGTGTACTGCCATCATAAAAACGGTGGTGCGGGTGTACTGCCATCATAAAATCGGTGGTGCGGGTGTACTGCCATCATAAAAACGGTGGTGCAAGTGTAATGCCATCATAAAATCGGTGGTGCGGGTGTACTGACTTCATAAAAAAGGTGGTGCGGGTGTACTGACATCATAAAAACGGTGGTGCGTGTGTACTGACATCATAAAAAGGGTGGTGCGGGTGTACTGACATCATAAAAACGGTGGTGCGGGTGTACTGCCATCATAAAATCGGTGGTGCGGGTGTACTGCCATAATAAAATCGGTGGTGCGGGTGAACTGACATTATAAAAACGGTGGTGCAGGTGTACTGACTTCATAAATTCGGTGGTGCGGGTGTGCTGACTTCATAAATTCGGTGGTGCGGGTGTACTGACATTATAAAATCGGTGGTGCGGGTGTACTGACATCATAAAATCGGTGGTGCGGGTGTACTGCCATCATAAAATCGGTGGTGCGGGTGTACTGCCATCATAAAATCGGTGGTGCGGGTGTACTGCCATAATAAAATCGGTGGTGCGGGTGAACTGACAATATAAACGCGGTGGTGCGGGTGTACTGACTTCATAAATTCGGTGGTGCGGGTGTACTGACTTCATAAAATCGGTGGTGCGGATGTACTGCCATCATAAAAACGGTGGTGCGGGTGTACTGCCATTATAAAATCGGTGGTGCGGGTGTACTGACATTATAAAATCGGTGGTGCGGGTGTACTGCCATCATAAAATCGGTGGTGTGGGTGTACTGACATTATAAAATCGGTGGTGCGGGCGTACTGCCATCATAAAATCGGTGGTGCGGGTGTACTGCCATCATAAAATCGGTGGTGCGGGTGTACTGCCATAATAAAATCGGTGGTGCGGGTGAACTGACAATATAAACGCGGTGGTGCGGGTGTACTGCCGTCATAAAATCGGTGGTGCGGGTGTACTGCCATCATAAAACCGGTGGTGCGGGTGTACTGACATAAAAAATTCGGTGGTGCGGGTGTACTGACATTATAAACGCGGTGGTGCGGGTGTACTGACTTCATAAATTCGGTGGTGCGGGTGTACTGACATTATAAACACGGTGGTGCGGGTGTACTGACATCATAAAATCGGTGGTGCGGGTGTACTGCCATCATAAAATCGGTGGTGCGGGTGTACTGACAATATAAATTCGGTGGTGCGGGTGTACTGCCATCTTAAAATCGGTGGTGCGGGTGTACTGCCATCATAAAATCGGTGGTGCGGGTGTACTGACATCATAAAAACGGTGGTGCGGGTGTACTGCCATCATAAAATCGGTGGTGCGGGTGTACTGACATTATAAAATCGGTGGTGCGGGTGTACTGCCATCATAAAAACGGTGGTGCGGGTGTACTGCCATCATAAAATCGGTGGTGCGAGTGTACTGCCATCATAAAAACGGTGGTGCAAGTGTAATGCCATCATAAAATCGGTGGTGCGGGTGTACTGACTTCATAAAAAAGGTGGTGCGGGTGTACTGACAACATAAAAACGGTGGTGCGTGTGTACTGACATCATAAAAAGGGTGGTGCGGGTGTACTGACATCATAAAAACGGTGGTGCGGGTGTACTGCCATCATAAAATCGGTGGTGCGGGTGTACTGCCATAATAAAATCGGTGGTGCGGGTGAACTGACATTGTAAACGCGGTGGTGCGGGTGTACTGCCATAATAAAATCGGTGGTGCGGGTGAACTGACTATATAAACGCGGTGGTGCGGGTGTACTGACTTCATAAATTCGGTGGTGCGGGTGTACTGACGTCATAAAATCAGTGGTGTGGGTGTACTGCCGTCATAAAATCGGTGGTGCGGGTGTACTGACATTAAAAATTCGGTGGTGCGGGTGTACTGACAGTATAAACGCGGTGGTGCGGGTGTACTGACTTCATAAATTCGGTGGTGCGGGTGTACTGACATTATAAACACGGTGGTGCGGGTGTACTGCCATCATAAAATCGGTGGTGCGGGTGTACTGACATCATAAAATCAGTGGTGTGGGTGTACTGCCATCATAAAACCGGTGGTGCGGGTGTACTGACATTAAAAATTCGGTGGTGCGGGTGTACTGACATTATAAACGCGGTGGTGCGGGTGTACTGACTTCATAAATTCGGTGGTGCGGGTGTACTGACATTATAAACACGGTGGTGCGGGTGTACTGACATCATAAAATCGGTGGTGCGGGTGTACTGCCATCATAAAATCGGTGGTGCGGGTGTACTGACAATATAAATTCGGTGGTGCGGGTGTACTGCCATCTTAAAATCGGTGGTGCGGGTGTACTGCCATCATAAAATCGGTGGTGCGGGTGTACTGACATCATAAAAACGGTGGTGCGGGTGTACTGCCATCATAAAATCGGTGGTGCGGGTGTACTGACATTATAAAATCGGTGGTGCGGGTGTACTGCCATCATAAAAACGGTGGTGCGGGTGTACTGCCATCATAAAATCGGTGGTGCGGGTGTACTGCCATCATAAAAACGGTGGTGCAAGTGTAATGCCATCATAAAATCGGTGGTGCGGGTGTACTGACTTCATAAAAAAGGTGGTGCGGGTGTACTGACATCATAAAAACGGTGGTGCGTGTGTACTGACATCATAAAAAGGGTGGTGCGGGTGTACTGACATCATAAAAACGGTGGTGCGGGTGTACTGCCATCATAAAATCGGTGGTGCGGGTGTACTGCCATAATAAAATCGGTGGTGCGGGTGAACTGACATTATAAAAACGGTGGTGCAGGTGTACTGACTTCATAAATTCGGTGGTGCGGGTGTGCTGACTTCATAAATTCGGTGGTGCGGGTGTACTGACATTATAAAATCGGTGGTGCGGGTGTACTGACATCATAAAATCGGTGGTGCGGGTGTACTGCCATCATAAAATCGGTGGTGCGGGTGTACTGCCATCATAAAATCGGTGGTGCGGGTGTACTGCCATAATAAAATCGGTGGTGCGGGTGAACTGACAATATAAACGCGGTGGTGCGGGTGTACTGACTTCATAAATTCGGTGGTGCGGGTGTACTGACTTCATAAAATCGGTGGTGCGGATGTACTGCCATCATAAAAACGGTGGTGCGGGTGTACTGCCATTATAAAATCGGTGGTGCGGGTGTACTGACATTATAAAATCGGTGGTGCGGGTGTACTGCCATCATAAAATCGGTGGTGTGGGTGTACTGACATTATAAAATCGGTGGTGCGGGCGTACTGCCATCATAAAATCGGTGGTGCGGGTGTACTGCCATCATAAAATCGGTGGTGCGGGTGTACTGCCATAATAAAATCGGTGGTGCGGGTGAACTGACAATATAAACGCGGTGGTGCGGGTGTACTGCCGTCATAAAATCGGTGGTGCGGGTGTACTGCCATCATAAAACCGGTGGTGCGGGTGTACTGACATAAAAAATTCGGTGGTGCGGGTGTACTGACATTATAAACGCGGTGGTGCGGGTGTACTGACTTCATAAATTCGGTGGTGCGGGTGTACTGACATTATAAACACGGTGGTGCGGGTGTACTGACATCATAAAATCGGTGGTGCGGGTGTACTGCCATCATAAAATCGGTGGTGCGGGTGTACTGACAATATAAATTCGGTGGTGCGGGTGTACTGCCATCTTAAAATCGGTGGTGCGGGTGTACTGCCATCATAAAATCGGTGGTGCGGGTGTACTGACATCATAAAAACGGTGGTGCGGGTGTACTGCCATCATAAAATCGGTGGTGCGGGTGTACTGACATTATAAAATCGGTGGTGCGGGTGTACTGCCATCATAAAAACGGTGGTGCGGGTGTACTGCCATCATAAAATCGGTGGTGCGAGTGTACTGCCATCATAAAAACGGTGGTGCAAGTGTAATGCCATCATAAAATCGGTGGTGCGGGTGTACTGACTTCATAAAAAAGGTGGTGCGGGTGTACTGACAACATAAAAACGGTGGTGCGTGTGTACTGACATCATAAAAAGGGTGGTGCGGGTGTACTGACATCATAAAAACGGTGGTGCGGGTGTACTGCCATCATAAAATCGGTGGTGCGGGTGTACTGCCATAATAAAATCGGTGGTGCGGGTGAACTGACATTGTAAACGCGGTGGTGCGGGTGTACTGCCATAATAAAATCGGTGGTGCGGGTGAACTGACAATATAAACGCGGTGGTGCGGGTGTACTGACTTCATAAATTCGGTGGTGCGGGTGTACTGACGTCATAAAATCAGTGGTGTGGGTGTACTGCCGTCATAAAATCGGTGGTGCGGGTGTACTGACATTAAAAATTCGGTGGTGCGGGTGTACTGACAGTATAAACGCGGTAGTGCGGGTGTACTGACTTCATAAATTCGGTGGTGCGGGTGTACTGACATTATAAACACGGTGGTGCGGGTGTACTGCCATCATAAAATCGGTGGTGCGGGTGTACTGACATCATAAAATCAGTGGTGTGGGTGTACTGCCATCATAAAACCGGTGGTGCGGGTGTACTGACATTAAAAATTCGGTGGTGCGGGTGTACTGACATTATAAACGCGGTGGTGCGGGTGTACTGACTTCATAAATTCGGTGGTGCGGGTGTACTGACATTATAAACACGGTGGTGCGGGTGTACTGACATCATAAAATCGGTGGTGCGGGTTTACTGCCATCATAAAATCGGTGGTGCGGGTGTACTGACAATATAAATTCGGTGGTGCGGGTGTACTGCCATCTTAAAATCGGTGGTGCGGGTGTACTGCCATCATAAAATCGATGGTGCGGGTGTACTGACATCATAAAAACGGTGGTGCGGGTGTACTGCCATCTTAAAATCGGTGGTGCGGGTGTACTGCCATCATAAAATCGATGGTGCGGGTGTACTGACATCATAAAATCGGTGGTGCGGGTGTACTGACATTATAAAATCGGTGGTGCGGGTGTACTGCCATCATAAAAACGGTGGTGCGGGTGTACTGCCATCATAAAATCGGTGGTGCGGGTGTACTGCCATCATAAAAACGGTGGTGCGGGTGTAATGCCATCATAAAATCGGTGGTGCGGGTGTACTGACTTCATAAAAAAGGTGGTGCGGGTGTACTGACATCATAAAAACGGTGGTGCGTGTGTACTGACATCATAAAAACGGTGGTGCGGGTGTACTGACATCATAAAAACGGTGGTGCGGGTGTACTGCCATCATAAAATCGGTGGTGCGGGTGTACTGCCATAATAAAATCGGTGGTGCGGGTGAACTGACAATATAAACGCGGTGGTACGGGTGTACTGACTTCATAAATTCGGTGGTGCGGGTATACTGACATTATAAAATCGGTGGTGCGGGTGTACTGACATCATAAAAACGGTGGTGCGGGTGTACTGACCTCAAAAAAACGGTGGTGCGGGTGTACTGCCATCATAAAATCGGTGGTGCGGGTGTACTGACATCATAAAAACGGTGGTGCGGGTGTACTGCCATCATAAAATCGGTGGTGCGGGTGTACTGACATTATAAAATCGGTGGTGCGGGTGTACTGCCATCATAAAAACGGTGGTGCGGGTGTACTGCCATCATAAAATCGGTGGTGCGGGTGTACTGCCATCATAAAAACGGTGGTGCAAGTGTAATGCCATCATAAAATCGGTGGTGCGGGTGTACTGACTTCATAAAAAAGGTGGTGCGGGTGTACTGACATCATAAAAACGGTGGTGCGTGTGTACTGACATCATAAAAAGGGTGGTGCGGGTGTACTGACATCATAAAAACGGTGGTGCGGGTGTACTGCCATCATAAAATCGGTGGTGCGGGTGTACTGCCATAATAAAATCGGTGGTGCGGGTGAACTGACATTATAAAAACGGTGGTGCAGGTGTACTGACTTCATAAATTCGGTGGTGCGGGTGTGCTGACTTCATAAATTCGGTGGTGCGGGTGTACTGACATCATAAAATCGGTGGTGCGGGTGTACTGCCATCATAAAATCGGTGGTGCGGGTGTACTGCCATCATAAAATCGGTGGTGCGGGTGTACTGCCATAATAAAATCGGTGGTGCGGGTGAACTGACAATATAAACGCGGTGGTGCGGGTGTACTGACTTCATAAATTCGGTGGTGCGGGTGTACTGACTTCATAAAATCGGTGGTGCGGATGTACTGCCATCATAAAAACGGTGGTGCGGGTGTACTGCCATTATAAAATCGGTGGTGCGGGTGTACTGACATTATAAAATCGGTGGTGCGGGTGTACTGCCATCATAAAATCGGTGGTGTGGGTGTACTGACATTATAAAATCGGTGGTGCGGGCGTACTGCCATCATAAAATCGGTGGTGCGGGTGTACTGCCATCATAAAATCGGTGGTGCTGGTGTACTGCCATAATAAAATCGGTGGTGCGGGTGAACTGACAATATAAACGCGGTGGTGCGGGTGTACTGCCGTCATAAAATCGGTGGTGCGGGTGTACTGCCATCATAAAACCGGTGGTGCGGGTGTACTGACATAAAAAATTCGGTGGTGCGGGTGTACTGACATTATAAACGCGGTGGTGCGGGTGTACTGACTTCATAAATTCGGTGGTGCGGGTGTACTGACATTATAAACACGGTGGTGCGGGTGTACTGACATCATAAAATCGGTGGTGCGGGTGTACTGCCATCATAAAATCGGTGGTGCGGGTGTACTGACAATATAAATTCGGTGGTGCGGGTGTACTGCCATCTTAAAATCGGTGGTGCGGGTGTACTGCCATCATAAAATCGGTGGTGCGGGTGTACTGACATCATAAAAACGGTGGTGCGGGTGTACTGCCATCATAAAATCGGTGGTGCGGGTGTACTGACATTATAAAATCGGTGGTGCGGGTGTACTGCCATCATAAAAACGGTGGTGCGGGTGTACTGCCATCATAAAATCGGTGGTGCGAGTGTACTGCCATCATAAAAACGGTGGTGCAAGTGTAATGCCATCATAAAATCGGTGGTGCGGGTGTACTGACTTCATAAAAAAGGTGGTGCGGGTGTACTGACAACATAAAAACGGTGGTGCGTGTGTACTGACATCATAAAAAGGGTGGTGCGGGTGTACTGACATCATAAAAACGGTGGTGCGGGTGTACTGCCATCATAAAATCGGTGGTGCGGGTGTACTGCCATAATAAAATCGGTGGTGCGGGTGAACTGACATTGTAAACGCGGTGGTGCGGGTGTACTGCCATAATAAAATCGGTGGTGCGGGTGAACTGACAATATAAACGCGGTGGTGCGGGTGTACTGACTTCATAAATTCGGTGGTGCGGGTGTACTGACGTCATAAAATCAGTGGTGTGGGTGTACTGCCGTCATAAAATCGGTGGTGCGGGTGTACTGACATTAAAAATTCGGTGGTGCGGGTGTACTGACAGTATAAACGCGGTGGTGCGGGTGTACTGACTTCATAAATTCGGTGGTGCGGGTGTACTGACATTATAAACACGGTGGTGCGGGTGTACTGCCATCATAAAATCGGTGGTGCGGGTGTACTGACATCATAAAATCAGTGGTGTGGGTGTACTGCCATCATAAAACCGGTGGTGCGGGTGTACTGACATTAAAAATTCGGTGGTGCGGGTGTACTGACATTATAAACGCGGTGGTGCGGGTGTACTGACTTCATAAATTCGGTGGTGCGGGTGTACTGACATTATAAACACGGTGGTGCGGGTGTACTGACATCATAAAATCGGTGGTGCGGGTTTACTGCCATCATAAAATCGGTGGTGCGGGTGTACTGACAATATAAATTCGGTGGTGCGGGTGTACTGCCATCTTAAAATCGGTGGTGCGGGTGTACTGCCATCATAAAATCGATGGTGCGGGTGTACTGACATCATAAAAACGGTGGTGCGGGTGTACTGCCATCTTAAAATCGGTGGTGCGGGTGTACTGCCATCATAAAATCGATGGTGCGGGTGTACTGACATCATAAAATCGGTGGTGCGGGTGTACTGACATTATAAAATCGGTGGTGCGGGTGTACTGCCATCATAAAAACGGTGGTGCGGGTGTACTGCCATCATAAAATCGGTGGTGCGGGTGTACTGCCATCATAAAAACGGTGGTGCGGGTGTAATGCCATCATAAAATCGGTGGTGCGGGTGTACTGACTTCATAAAAAAGGTGGTGCGGGTGTACTGACATCATAAAAACGGTGGTGCGTGTGTACTGACATCATAAAAACGGTGGTGCGGGTGTACTGACATCATAAAAACGGTGGTGCGGGTGTACTGCCATCATAAAATCGGTGGTGCGGGTGTACTGCCATAATAAAATCGGTGGTGCGGGTGAACTGACATTATAAACGCGGTGGTACGGGTGTACTGACTTCATAAATTCGGTGGTGCGGGTATACTGACATTATAAAATCGGTGGTGCGGGTGTACTGACATCATAAAAACGGTGGTGCGGGTGTACTGACCTCAAAAAAACGGTGGTGCGGGTGTACTGCCATCATAAAATCGGTGGTGCGGGTGTACTGACTTCCTAAAAACGGTGGTGCGGGTGTACTGACTTCATAAAAACTGTGGTGCGGGTGTACTGCCATCATAAAATCAGTGGTACGGGTGTACTGCCATCATAAAATCAGTGGTGCTGGTACATAAAATCGGTGGTGCGGGTGTACTACCATCATAAAAGCGGTGGTGCTGGTGCACTGCCATCATAAAATTGGTGGTGCGGGTGTACTGCCATCATAAAATCGGTGGTGCGGGTGTACTGACATTATAAAATCGGTGGTGCGGGTGTACTGCCATCATAAAATCGGTGGTGCTGGTGTACTGCCATCATAAAATCGGTGGTGCGGGTGTACTGACATCATAAAAACGGTGGTGCGGGTGTACTGACATTATAAAAACGGTGGTGCGGGTGTACTGACATCATAAAAACGGTGGTGCGGGTGTACTGCCATCATAAAATCGGTGGTGCTGGTGTACTGTTATCAAAAAAACGGTGGTGCGGGTGTACTGACATCATAAAAACGGTGGTGCGGGTGTACTGCTATCATAAAATCGGTGGTGCGTAGGTACTGACTTCATAAAAACCGTGGTGCGGGTGTACTGACATCATAAAAAAGGTGGTGCGGGTGTACTGCCATCATAAAATCAGTGGTGCTGGTGTACTGCTATCATAAAATCGGTGGTGCGAGTGTACTGACATTATAAACACGGTGGTGCAGGTGTACTGACATTATAAAATCGGTGGTGCTGGTGTACTGCCATCATAAAATCGGTGGTGCGGGTGTACTGCCATCATAAAATCGGTGGTGCGGGTGTACTGCCATCATAAAATCAGTGGTGCGGGTGTACTGACAATATAAATTCGGTGGTGCGGGTGTACTGCCATCTTAAAATCGGTGGTGCGGGTGTACTGCCATCATAAAATCGGTGGTGCGGGTGTACTGACATCATAAAAACGGTGGTGCGGGTGTACTGTCATCATAAAATCGGTGGTGCGGGTGTACTGACATTATAAAATCGGTGGTGCAAGTGTACTGCCATCATAAAAACGGTGGTGCGGGTGTACTGCCATCGTAAAATCGGTGGTGCGGGTGTACTGCCATCATAAAAACGGTGGTGCAAGTGTAATGCCATCATAAAATCGGTGGTGCGGGTGTACTGACTTCATAAAAAAGGTGGTGCGGGTGTACTGACATCATAAAAACGGTGGTGCGTGTGTACTGACATCTTAAAAAGGGTGGTGCGGGTGTACTGACATCATTAAAACGGTGGTGCGGGTGTACTGCCATCATAAAATCGGTGGTGCGGGTGTACTGCCATAATAAAATCGGTGGTGCGGGTGAACTGACATTATAAACGCGGTGGTGCAGGTGTACTGACTTCATAAATTCGGTGGTGCGGGTGTGCTGACTTCATAAATTCGGTGGTGCGGGTGTACTGACATTATAAAATCGGTGGTGCGGGTGTATTGACATCATAAAATCGGTGGTGCGGGTGTACTGCCATCATAAAATCGGTGGTGCGGGTGTACTGCCATCATAAAATCGGTGGTGCGGGTGTACTGCCATAATAAAATCGGTGGTGCGGGTGAACTGACAATATAAACGCGGTGGTGCGGGTGTACTGACTTCATAAATACGGTGGTGCGGGTGTACTGACTTCATAAAATCGGTGGTGCGGATGTACTGCCATCATAAAATCGGTGGTGCGGGTGTACTGACGTCATAAAATCAGTGGTGTGGGTGTACTGCCGTCATAAAATCGGTGGTGCGGGTGTACTGACATAAAAAATTCGGTGGTGCGGGTGTACTGACATTATAAACGCGGTGGTGCGGGTGTACTGACTTCATAAATTCGGTGGTGCGGGTGTACTGACATTATAAACACGGTGGTGCGGGTGTACTGCCATCATAAAATCGGTGGTGCGGGTGTACTGACATCATAAAATCAGTGGTGTGGGTGTACTGCCATCATAAAACCGGTGGTGCGGGTGTACTGACATTAAAAATTCGGTGGTGCGGGTGTACTGACATTATAAACGCGGTGGTGCGGGTGTACTGACTTCATAAATTCGGTGGTGCGGGTGTACTGACATTATAAACACGGTGGTGCGGGTGTACTGACATCATAAAATCGGTGGTGCGGGTTTACTGCCATCCTAAAATCGGTGGTGCGGGTGTACTGACAATATAAATTCGGTGGTGCGGGTGTACTGCCATCTTAAAATCGGTGGTGCGGGTGTACTGCCATCATAAAATCGATGGTGCGGGTGTACTGACATCATAAAAACGGTGGTGCGGGTGTACTGCCATCATAAAATCGGTGGTGCGGATGTACTGACATTATAAAATCGGTGGTGCGGGTGTACTGACAATATAAATTCGGTGGTGCGGGTGTACTGCCATCTTAAAATCGGTGGTGCGGGTGTACTGCCATCATAAAATCGATGGTGCGGGTGTACTGACATCATAAAAACGGTGGTGCGGGTGTACTGCCATCATAAAATCGGTGGTGCGGGTGTACTGACATTATAAAATCGGTGGTGCGGGTGTACTGCCATCATAAAAACGGTGGTGCGGGTGTACTGCCATCATAAAATCGGTGGTGCGGGTGTACTGCCATCATAAAAACGGTGGTGCGGGTGTAATGCCATCATAAAATCGGTGGTGCGGGTGTACTGACTTCATAAAAAAGGTGGTGCGGGTGTACTGACATCATAAAAACGGTGGTGCGTGTGTACTGACATCATAAAAACGGTGGTGCGGGTGTACTGACATCATAAAAACGGTGGTGCGGGTGTACTGCCATCATAAAATCGGTGGTGCGGGTGTACTGCCATAATAAAATCGGTGGTGCGGGTGAACTGACATTATAAACGCGGTGGTACGGGTGTACTGACTTCATAAATTCGGTGGTGCGGGTATACTGACATTATAAAATCGGTGGTGCGGGTGTACTGACATCATAAAAACGGTGGTGCGGGTGTACTGACCTCAAAAAAACGGTGGTGCGGGTGTACTGCCATCATAAAATCGGTGGTGCGGGTGTACTGACTTCCTAAAAACGGTGGTGCGGGTGTACTGACTTCATAAAAACTGTGGTGCGGGTGTACTGCCATCATAAAATCAGTGGTACGGGTGTACTGCCATCATAAAATCAGTGGTGCTGGTACATAAAATCGGTGGTGCGGGTGTACTGCCATCATAAAAGCGGTGGTGCTGGTGCACTGCCATCATAAAATTGGTGGTGCGGGTGTACTGCCATCATAAAATCGGTGGTGCGGGTGTACTGACATTATAAAATCGGTGGTGCGGGTGTACTGCCATCATAAAATCGGTGGTGCTGGTGTACTGCCATCATAAAATCGGTGGTGCGGGTGTACTGACATCATAAAAACGGTGGTGCGGGTGTACTGACATTATAAAAACGGTGGTGCGGGTGTACTGACATCATAAAAACGGTGGTGCGGGTGTACTGCCATCATAAAATCGGTGGTGCTGGTGTACTGTTATCAAAAAAACGGTGGTGCGGGTGTACTGACATCATAAAAAAGGTGGTGCGGGTGTACTGCCATCATAAAATCAGTGGTGCTGGTGTACTGCTATCATAAAATCGGTGGTGCGAGTGTACTGACATTATAAACACGGTGGTGCAGGTGTACTGACATTATAAAATCGGTGGTGCTGGTGTACTGCCATCATAAAATCGGTGGTGCGGGTGTACTGCCATCATAAAATCGGTGGTGCGGGTGTACTGCCATCATAAAATCAGTGGTGCGGGTGTACTGACAATATAAATTCGGTGGTGCGGGTGTACTGCCATCTTAAAATCGGTGGTGCGGGTGTACTGCCATCATAAAATCGGTGGTGCGGGTGTACTGACATCATAAAAACGGTGGTGCGGGTGTACTGTCATCATAAAATCGGTGGTGCGGGTGTACTGACATTATAAAATCGGTGGTGCGGGTGTACTGCCATCATAAAAACGGTGGTGCGGGTGTACTGCCATCGTAAAATCGGTGGTGCGGGTGTACTGCCATCATAAAAACGGTGGTGCAAGTGTAATGCCATCATAAAATCGGTGGTGCGGGTGTACTGCCATCATAAAATCGGTGGTGCGGGTGTACTGACATTATAAAATCGGTGGTGCGGGTGTACTGCCATCATAAAAACGGTGGTGCGGGTGTACTGCCATCATAAAATCGGTGGTGCGGGTGTACTGCCATCATAAAAACGGTGGTGCGGGTGTAATGCCATCATAAAATCGGTGGTGCGGGTGTACTGACTTCATAAAAAAGGTGGTGCGGGTGTACTGACATCATAAAAACGGTGGTGCGTGTGTACTGACATCATAAAAACGGTGGTGCGGGTGTACTGACATCATAAAAACGGTGGTGCGGGTGTACTGCCATCATAAAATCGGTGGTGCGGGTGTACTGCCATAATAAAATCGGTGGTGCGGGTGAACTGACATTATAAACGCGGTGGTACGGGTGTACTGACTTCATAAATTCGGTGGTGCGGGTATACTGACATTATAAAATCGGTGGTGCGGGTGTACTGACATCATAAAAACGGTGGTGCGGGTGTACTGACCTCAAAAAAACGGTGGTGCGGGTGTACTGCCATCATAAAATCGGTGGTGCGGGTGTACTGACTTCCTAAAAACGGTGGTGCGGGTGTACTGACTTCATAAAAACTGTGGTGCGGGTGTACTGCCATCATAAAATCAGTGGTACGGGTGTACTGCCATCATAAAATCAGTGGTGCTGGTACATAAAATCGGTGGTGCGGGTGTACTGCCATCATAAAAGCGGTGGTGCTGGTGCACTGCCATCATAAAATTGGTGGTGCGGGTGTACTGCCATCATAAAATCGGTGGTGCGGGTGTACTGACATTATAAAATCGGTGGTGCGGGTGTACTGCCATCATAAAATCGGTGGTGCTGGTGTACTGCCATCATAAAATCGGTGGTGCGGGTGTACTGACATCATAAAAACGGTGGTGCGGGTGTACTGACATTATAAAAACGGTGGTGCGGGTGTACTGACATCATAAAAACGGTGGTGCGGGTGTACTGCCATCATAAAATCGGTGGTGCTGGTGTACTGTTATCAAAAAAACGGTGGTGCGGGTGTACTGACATCATAAAAAAGGTGGTGCGGGTGTACTGCCATCATAAAATCAGTGGTGCTGGTGTACTGCTATCATAAAATCGGTGGTGCGAGTGTACTGACATTATAAACACGGTGGTGCAGGTGTACTGACATTATAAAATCGGTGGTGCTGGTGTACTGCCATCATAAAATCGGTGGTGCGGGTGTACTGCCATCATAAAATCGGTGGTGCGGGTGTACTGCCATCATAAAATCAGTGGTGCGGGTGTACTGACAATATAAATTCGGTGGTGCGGGTGTACTGCCATCTTAAAATCGGTGGTGCGGGTGTACTGCCATCATAAAATCGGTGGTGCGGGTGTACTGACATCATAAAAACGGTGGTGCGGGTGTACTGTCATCATAAAATCGGTGGTGCGGGTGTACTGACATTATAAAATCGGTGGTGCGGGTGTACTGCCATCATAAAAACGGTGGTGCGGGTGTACTGCCATCGTAAAATCGGTGGTGCGGGTGTACTGCCATCATAAAAACGGTGGTGCAAGTGTAATGCCATCATAAAATCGGTGGTGCGGGTGTACTGACTTCATAAAAAAGGTGGTGCGGGTGTACTGACATCATAAAAACGGTGGTGCGTGTGTACTGACATCTTAAAAAGGGTGGTGCGGGTGTACTGACATCATAAAAACGGTGGTGCGGGTGTACTGCCATCATAAAATCGGTGGTGCGGGTGTACTGCCATAATAAAATCGGTGGTGCGGGTGAACTGACATTATAAACGCGGTGGTGCAGGTGTACTGACTTCATAAATTCGGTGGTGCGGGTGTGTTGACTTCATAAATTCGGTGGTGCGGGTGTACTGACATTATAAAATCGGTGGTGCGGGTGTATTGACATCATAAAATCGGTGGTGCGGGTGTACTGCCATCATAAAATCGGTGGTGCGGGTGTACTGCCATCATAAAATCGGTGGTGCGGGTGTACTGCCATAATAAAATCGGTGGTGCGGGTGAACTGACAATATAAACGCGGTGGTGCGGGTGTACTGACTTCATAAATACGGTGGTGCGGGTGTACTGACTTCATAAAATCGGTGGTGCGGATGTACTGCCATCATAAAATCGGTGGTGCGGGTGTACTGACGTCATAAAATCAGTGGTGTGGGTGTACTGCCGTCATAAAATCGGTGGTGCGGGTGTACTGACATAAAAAATTCGGTGGTGCGGGTGTACTGACATTATAAACGCGGTGGTGCGGGTGTACTGACTTCATAAATTCGGTGGTGCGGGTGTACTGACATTATAAACACGGTGGTGCGGGTGTACTGCCATCATAAAATCGGTGGTGCGGGTGTACTGACATCATAAAATCAGTGGTGTGGGTGTACTGCCATCATAAAACCGGTGGTGCGGGTGTACTGACATTAAAAATTCGGTGGTGCGGGTGTACTGACATTATAAACGCGGTGGTGCGGGTGTACTGACTTCATAAATTCGGTGGTGCGGGTGTACTGACATTATAAACACGGTGGTGCGGGTGTACTGACATTATAAACACGGTGGTGCGGGTGTACTGACATCATAAAATCGGTGGTGCGGGTTTACTGCCATCCTAAAATCGGTGGTGCGGGTGTACTGACAATATAAATTCGGTGGTGCGGGTGTACTGCCATCTTAAAATCGGTGGTGCGGGTGTACTGCCATCATAAAATCGATGGTGCGGGTGTACTGACATCATAAAAACGGTGGTGCGGGTGTACTGCCATCATAAAATCGGTGGTGCGGATGTACTGACATTATAAAATCGGTGGTGCGGGTGTACTGACAATATAAATTCGGTGGTGCGGGTGTACTGCCATCTTAAAATCGGTGGTGCGGGTGTACTGCCATCATAAAATCGGTGGTGCGGGTGTACTGCCATCATAAAAACGGTGGTGCGGGTGTACTGACAATATAAATTCGGTGGTACAGGTGTACTGCCATCATAAAATCGGTGGTGCGGGTGTACTGCCATCATAAAATCGGTGGTGCGGGTGTACTGCCATCATAAAATCGGTGGTGCGGATGTACTGACATTATAAAATCGGTGGTGCGGGTGTACTGACAATATAAATTCGGTGGTGCGGGTGTACTGCCATCTTAAAATCGGTGGTGCGGGTGTACTGCCATCATAAAATCGGTGGTGCGGGTGTACTGCCATCATAAAATCGGTGGTGCGGGTGTACTGACATTATAAAATCGGTGGTGCGGGTGTACTGCCATCATAAAATCGGTGGTGCGGGTGTACTGCCATCATAAAATCAGTGGTGCGGGTGTACTGACATTATAAAATCAGTGGTACAGATGTACTGCCATCATAAAATCGGTGGTGCGGGTGTACTGCCATCATAAAATCGGTGGTGCGGGTGTACTGACATTATAAAATCGGTGGTGCGGGTGTACTGCTATCATAAAATCGGTGGTGCGGGTGTACTGACTTCATAAATTCGGTGGTGCGGGTGTACTGACTTCATAAAATCGGTGGTGCGGATGTACTGCCATCATAAAATCGGTGGTGCGGGTGTACTGACATCATAAAATCAGTGGTGTGGGTGTACTGCCATCATAAAATCGGTGGTGCGGGTGTACTGCCATCATAAATTCGGTGGTGCGGGTGTACTGACATTATAAACACGGTGGTGCGGGTGTACTGACATCATAAAATCGGTGGTGCGGGTGTACTGCCATCATAAAATCGGTGGTGCGGGTGTACTGACAATATAAATTCGGTGGTGCGGGTGTACTGCCATCTTAAAATCGGTGGTGCGGGTGTACTGCCATCATAAAATCGGTGGTGCGGGTGTACTGACATCATAAAAACGGTGGTGCGGGAGTACTGCCATCATAAAATCGGTGGTGCGGGTGTACTGACATTATAAAATCGGTGGTGCGGGTGTACTGCCATCATAAAAACGGTGGTGCGGGTGTACTGCCATCATAAAATCGGTGGTGCGGGTGTACTGCCATCATAAAAACGGTGGTGCGGGTGTAATGCCATCATAAAATCGGTGGTGCGGGTGTACTGCCATCATAAAATCGGTGGTGCGGGTGTACTGACATCATAAAATCGGTGGTGCGGGTGAACTGACAATATAAACGCGGTGGTGCGGGTGTACTGACTTCATAAATTCGGTGGTGCGGGTGTACTGACTTCATAAAATCGGTGGTGCGGATGTACTGCCATCATAAAATCGGTGGTGCGGGTGTACTGACATCATAAAATCAGTGGTGTGGGTGTACTGCCGTCATAAAATCGGTGGTGCGGGTGTACTGCCATCATAAAACCGGTGGTGCGGGTGTACTGACATTAAAAATTCGGTGGTGCGGGTGTACTGACATTATAAACGCGGTGGTGCGGGTGTACTGACTTCATAAATTCGGTGGTGCTGGATGTACTGCCATCATAAAATCGGTGGTGCGGGTGTACTGACATCATAAAAACGGTGGTGCGGGTGTACTGACATTATAAAAACGGTGGTGCGGTGTACTGACATCATAAAAACGGTGGTGCGGGTGTACTGCCATCATAAAATCGGTGGTGCTGGTGTACTGTTATCAAAAAAACGGTGGTGCGGGTGTACTGACATCATAAAAAAGGTGGTGCGGGTGTACTGCCATCATAAAATCAGTGGTGCTGGTGTACTGCTATCATAAAATCGGTGGTGCGAGTGTACTGACATTATAAACACGGTGGTGCAGGTGTACTGACATTATAAAATCGGTGGTGCTGGTGTACTGCCATCATAAAATCGGTGGTGCGGGTGTACTGCCATCATAAAATCGGTGGTGCGGGTGTACTGCCATCATAAAATCAGTGGTGCGGGTGTACTGACAATATAAATTCGGTGGTGCGGGTGTACTGCCATCTTAAAATCGGTGGTGCGGGTGTACTGCCATCATAAAATCGGTGGTGCGGGTGTACTGACGTCATAAAATCAGTGGTGTGGGTGTACTGCCGTCATAAAATCGGTGGTGCGGGTGAACTGACATTATAAACGCGGTGGTGCGGGTGTACTGACTTCATAAATTCGGTGGTGCGGGGGTACTGACTTCATAAATTCGGTGGTGCGGGTGTACTGACATTATAAAATCGGTGGTGCGGGTGTACTGACATCATAAAATCGGTGGTGCGGGTGTACTGCCATCATAAAATCGGTGGTGCGGGTGTACTGCCATAATAAAATCGGTGGTGCGGGTGAACTGACAATATAAACGCGGTGGTGCGGGTGTACTGACTTCATAAATTCGGTGGTGCGGGTGTACTGACTTCATAAAAAAGGTGGTGCGGGTGTACTGACATCATAAAATCGGTGGTGCGGGTGTACTGCCATCATAAAATCGGTGGTGCGGGTGTACTGACAATATAAATTCGGTGGTGCGGGTGTACTGCCATCTTAAAATCGGTGGTGCGGGTGTACTGCCATCATAAAATCGGTGGTGCGGGTGTACTGACATCATAAAAACGGTGGTGCGGGTGTACTGCCATCATAAAATCGGTGGTGCGGGTGTACTGACATTATAAAATCGGTGGTGCGGGTGTACTGCCATCATAAAAACGGTGGTGCGGGTGTACTGCCATCATAAAATCGGTGGTGCGGGTGTACTGCCATCATAAAAACGGTGGTGCGGGTGTAATGCCATCATAAAATCGGTGGTGCGGGTGTACTGACTTCATAAAAAAGGTGGTGCGGGTGTACTGACATCATAAAAACGGTGGTGCGTGTGTACTGACATCATAAAAACGGTGGTGCGGGTGTACTGACATCATAAAAACGGTGGTGCGGGTGTACTGCCATCATAAAATCGGTGGTGCGGGTGTACTGCCATAATAAAATCGTTGGTGCGGGTGAACTGACTTCATAAATTCGGTGGTGCGGGTGTACTGACTTCATAAATTCGGTGGTGCGGGTGTACTGACATTATAAAATCGGTGGTGCGGGTGTACTGCCATCATAAAATCGGTGGTGCGGGTGTACTGCCATCATAAAATCAGTGGTGCGGGTGTACTGACATTATAAAATCAGTGGTACAGGTGTACTGACATTATAAAATCAGTGGTACAGGTGTACTGCCATCATAAAATCGGTGGTGCGGGTGTACTGCCATCATAAAATCGGTGGTGCGGGTGTACTGACATTATAAAATCGGTGGTGCGGGTGTACTGCTATCATAAAATCGGTGGTGCGGGTGTACTGACATTATAAAATCGGTGGTGCGGGTGTACTGACATTATAAAATCGGTGGTGCGGGTGTACTGCCATCATAAAATCGGTGGTGCGAGTGTACTGAAATTATAAAATCGGTGGTGCGGGTGTACTGCCATCAAAAAATCGGTGGTGCGGGTGTACTGCCATCATAAAATCGGTGGTGCGGGTGTACTGCCATAATAAAATCGGTGGTGCGGGTGAACTGACATTGTAAATGCGGTGGTGCGGGTGTACTGACTTCATAAATTCGGTGGTGCGGGTGTACTGACTTCATAAAATCGGTGTTGCGGATGTACTGACAATATAAATTCGGTGGTGCGGGTGTACTGCCATCTTAAAATCGGTGGTGCGGGTGTACTGCCATCATAAAATCGGTGGTGCGGGTGTACTGACATCATAAAAACGGTAGTGCGGGTGTACTGCCATCATAAAATCGGTGGTGCGGGTGTACTGACATTATAAAATCGGTGGTGCGGGTGTACTGCCATCATAAAAACGGTGGTGCGGGTGTACTGCCATCATAAAATCGGTGGTGCGGGTGTACTGCCATCATAAAAACAGTGGTGCGGGTGTAATGCCATCATAAAATCGGTGGTGCGGGTGTACTGACTTCATAAAAAAGGTGGTGCGGGTGTACTGACATCATAAAAACGGTGGTGCGTGTGTACTGACATCATAAAAACGGTGGTGCGGGTGTACTGCCATCATAAAATCGGTGGTGCGGGTGTACTGCCATCATAAAATCGGTGGTGCGGGTGTACTGCCATCATAAAAATGGTGGTGCGGGTGTAATGCCATCATAAAATCGGTGGTGCGGGTGTACTGACTTCATAAAAAAGGTGGTGCGGGTGTACTGACATCATAAAAACGGTGGTGCGTGTGTACTGACATCATAAAAACGGTGGTGCGGGTGTACTGACATCATAAAAACGGTGGTGCGTGTGTACTGACATCATAAAATCGGTGGTGCGGGTGTACTGCCATAATAAAATCGGTGGTGCGGGTGTACTGCCATCATAAAATCGGTGGTGCGGGTGTACTGCCATCATAAAATCGGTGGTGCGGGTGTACTGCCATAATAAAATCGGTGGTACGGGTGTACTGACTTCATAAATTCGGTGGTGCGGGTGTACTGACATTATAAAATCGGTGGTGCGGGTGTACTGACATCATAAAAACGGTGGTGCGGGTGTACTGCCATCATAAAATCGGTGGTGCGGGTGTACTGACTTCATAAAAACGGTGGTGCGGGTGTACTGACTTCATAAAAACTGTGGTGCGGGTGTACTGCCATCATAAAATCAGTGGTGCGGGTGTACTGCCATCATAAAATCGGTGTTGCGGGTGGTCTGACATTATAAATTCGGTGGTGCGGGTGTACTGCCATCATAAAGGCGGTAGTGCGGGTGTACTGACAGTCAGTCAATCAGTAAGTCGGTCAGTCAATCAGTCTGTCTGTCTGTCAGTCAGTCAATCACTTGATTGGTCATTCGTTTATTTTAAATCAGTCATTAGTAAAAAATGAAGTGTAGGAAATATAGATTTACTTTTAAACTGTCAATTAATATCCTTCATAGTATCAATGAAAAAAAGTGAAGTGAATTTGTAGCAAATCAGTCAATTTATTTGATAGGTCAGTCAGTTCGTCAGTCAGTTAGTCAATCAGCCAGATATTTTAGTCAGTCAGTCAGTTAGTCAGTCAGTCAGTCAGTCAATCTGACAGTCAACCAGTTAGTCAGTCAGCCAGTCAGTCAGTCATTCACGCACTCACTCACTCACGAACGACAAAGGCAATGAGAAATCGGTTCCGAGAAGTCTTTTTCATGTTTCATGGTCGCCGCAGTTCATAAAAGCAATATGTCTTACGGTACCGTCTGCGCGCTAGCCGAAGTAGTTGAATTTGTTGACTAAGTGCGCATAAAAGAGCCGACTCTCTTTTTGCCGCTACGCATACCGAACTTGTCCAAGTGATCAAGTAATAAAAAAACATAATATTATGATTTCTGTGGCTGTTAACAAGAGAAAGCTTCAACATATTTTCTGTATGTAATTGTATAGCTGTAGCTAACGCTGTTGTTGCTGGATAAGTATGCCATTAGCCACTATGTATGTAGGTTAGTCAATCAATCAGTCAGTCAATTAATCAGTCCGTCGGTAAGTCAGTCAGAGAGTCAGTTAGTGATTGAGCCAATCAGCCAGTCAGTCAGGAAGTCCGTCTGTCAGTCAGCCAGTCAGTCAGTCAGTCCGTCAGTAAGTCAGTCAGCCAGTCCGTCAGCCAGTCAGTCTGTCAGTCAGGTAGTCAGTCAGTCAGTCAGTCAGTCAGTCAGTCAGTCAGTCAGTCAGTCAGTCAGTCAGTCAGTCAGTCAGTCAGTCAGTCAGACAGTCATTCAGTAAGTCATTCAGTTAGTCAGTCAGTCACTCAGTCAGTCAGTTATTCTGTGAGTAAGTCAGCCTAAATTCTAAATTGTCAAGCAATATCCTTCATAGTATCAATGAAAAAAACAACTGAATCTGTAGCAAATCAGTCAGTTTTTTTTATAAGTCAGTCAGTTCGTCAGTCAGTTAGTCAATCAGCCAGACATTTAAGTCAGGCAGTCAGTCAGTCAGTCAGTCAGTCAAACAGTCAGTCAGTCAGTCAGTCAGTCAGTCAGTCAGTCAGTCAGTCAGACATTTTAGACAGTCATTGAGTGAGACTTATTAGATTTTAATCCAGGATTACTACTATTGTAATGCAAGTGAAAAAGCCCCGTAAAAATAGTGTACGCTCACTTCATGTTTCTAACATTCAGTACAGGTCAACAAGGTCCTCAAACGAACGACAGCCACTTTTTCTTTTACAGTTTACCCAATACAGTTCAGGTTTCAACTGACATACATATGAGTTTTTGTGGATTTACTTTTGACTCATCGGAGGTGAAACTCTGGTCAAATGGAGGGGTAACGACAACCACTGACGATTTTTATCGGGTTGTTATTTATTTTCTCATGTCTCACTGGGAATACAAGTTTATTTTTTGACAATTTCTGAACAAATAAGGCGGAACCCTGTTTCATTCGTGGGGTAACGACAGCTAATGATAAATCGATGCCAAGAAACCTTTCATGTTTCATGGTCGCTTTCAGTTCATAAAAGCAATCTGCCTTGCAGTACCGTTGGCGTTACAAAAATCGAAACAATTCCAGGACATATTTACACTGTCCTTACCTTTGAAACTGAAAACAAATACTAACTGTCTCACTGCCGACCAACACTTTTTTGTATGAAGGAGAAGTTGAACAATGTTTTATTTCGATAACGTGCATTTCACCTATATGTAAATGTAACTTACTGGACACATACATTTGTACATCGATTTCAGTGCCGCTCACAATCTCGTATCAGATTTATTTAATCGGTTGATATTTTGTGAGTTTTGTACATTAAGAAAAGCAAGGATTAAGTCGTATCGTATTGCATACATACATGCCGTGACATCGCACAGTTGAAACTATCCGCTAATTGAATCTGGTTCACATCATACCAGTCAGCGTGAAGAGTTTACTAGACGCAACTATGCGTCGTAATTCCATTAATTTTTTTATCAAATACTGTGACCTTCGATATTCAAAGGTACGTTAGTTTGCTCATATAAGCACTGGAACTGATAACCAACTACAGATACAGTATTTATGTAGGATCCATTTCAAATGATATGGCCTGTTCTTCTGCTTTGTGTAAATAATCTCAGACAAAGTATAGATTCTCTACTAAAAAAACTGAAAAAAACTACTATGTACCTACATATTTGGGCCACTGTAAAAGAACTCACGAATTAATGTGGGTTGAATTGATAAGGCAAAATAATTTTTTTGCGTCTGAGGTTCGGTTTGGGGCAACACTTGTGATATTCTTATCAGTTTAAAAGTGAAATGTGAACAACCATTATGATACGCTAACCATTGGGTCAATAAGGTGAAGATAAGGTTTTATTGCATTGTCCTGGTAATCATTACAAATCTAATTACGGACAAAATAGTTTGTCGTCAAAAATGTGGTCTGATAGAGATGTAAAATGCCAAACCAAAAAAATATTCCCTAGAGTTTTTTCTAAACACCAATTTTTTTTACCAAAAATGTATTCCAAATGAAGTTTTACTGTCCGTTAACCCCCGATCACCTATCGTGAGGCTGGCTTGTCCAAGTGGGAGCGAGGACAAGCACGTTAGGCCCGCGCAGCGATGGTAGGCTTTATGATCACAATATATAATAGGATAGATTAGAAGATTAGTTAAAGATCTTCTTCAACTTTTAGTGATAAGTTTGCGCGTAACATTTTTCCAACGCCAACTGAAGTTAATAATCTAGAAAAAAAAACATTATTGATCTAAACCAAAATGCAGATTTACATATATAACACTCATTATAAATGTATCTACTAACTTAAATGAGACCTTAGTAAACAAATATTTCCATGACGTTTCGTCCTGAAACATCCGACCTCAATGCTAACGTTGTTGTACTGTATATAAGAGGAGTCGAAAAAAAAGAGATTTAAAGTGTGCTTCTCATGTTTTAGATACAACTGATGTTCCAAAGTTGGAATATTTGAAATTACAACGGTTGAATCGAATCACAGTAAACCCAAGGGAACTTTCTCCAGCTATGACTTCGCTTATCAGGTGTTCTCGGTTACGCGTCATTCATATTCTCAGAGTTTCAGTGCAGCAAAAAAAGACACTTTCCGTAAGTCAACTATGATTTCCTGTACCACTATGATTGATGACGATAAACAAGCATACAATAAAAAAGTATCATTGCAACAATTGTGACACACAATATTACAACATGACGACATGGTCAAATCGTCTTTCAGCTTTCTCCAGATAAAAAAAATAGTTTGATTTGTCAATAAACACGGCTTGACAGAATGGCTTCTGCGGAACACAAATACGAGCTTCTGTACTTTCCGGTACGAGCCCGCGGTGAACATCTGCGATACCTGCTCGCTGCATCGGGTTAGTAGTCGGGTTACGTTTTTCTGAAGTCTAGTAAAACCCAACACCGTTAACACTAACCATAACTGAATCATTCGATATCAAACACTCATTTAATGATGCTACATACATACCACATTTGACGCTGATGTTTCATGCTTTGACGGTCTTGCCTTGATCTGGGTAATTTGAAGAAGCTTGGATTACTAGTTAGCTTTTTTGTTACTTTATTTGTAGCAATTACGCCGAAATATCGCAGTCAATATAAATAACACATGATTTAAATCGTTAAAAAAGGAAAAACAAGATTAAAAGTATTAAAAAACGTGTTTTTTTGTACGTTCGTAAGTATAACTCGTGAAATACTTTTCTGAGAACAAAACGAGGGGAATTTTTGGAAAGTTCAGGTAAATTCCAGTTCGACGATTACTGTCCCGTTGTAGTTTTATAATTTTACACATGCGAAAAAGACGGTTAAAAAGTGTACATAAACTGTTGGGCCACCCTTTATTGTGGAATTTTTCAGTTACTACTTTTTAGGAATTTTTTTGTGTAAAACCTTTCTCTCAACCCCAAATTGCTGCTGCCGATTAAAAATGTTGATCGGCACTTTGAAGACAATTCGAATACGCTCTACACGATGAAGTTGAGTTTTCGCCGATCCGAGTTTCCTATCGCGTGGCAGCAGCAATTTGGGATTAAGGGAAAAGTTTTACACACGAAAAAGTTCCTAAAAAAGTCGTAACCAAAAAATTCGACTATGTACTGGTATATGTACAGGTAAGCAGTAAGCACGGTGTCGAAAAATTTGCATTTCAAGTTTCAAGTCGCTGAAGCACCCCATGGATTTTCAGATGAAGGTTTTTTCATACGGAGTTCATCCGGAGGCCCGCCTTCAGCACTCATAAAAAGGGTTATTATAGACAGCTTAGCTAAAATTTAAATAGCTCAACAATTTTTCAGGTGTCGAATGGGAAAATCGTTTGGTGACTTCTGACGAATGGACCGATCTGAAGAATAGTTAGTTTCCAGTTGTTGTTGTTGTTGTT
>OZ038445.1:62926-122926 GCA_964036265.1 Daptonema setosum
CAACAACAACAACAACAACAACAACAACAACATCAACAACAACAACAACAACAACAACAACAACAACAACAACAACAACAACAACAACAACAACTGGAAACTAACTATTCTTCAGATCGGTCCATTCGTCAGAAGTCACCAAACGATTTTTCCATTCGACACCTGAAAAATTGTTGAGCTATTTAAATTTTAGCTAAGCTGTCTATAATAACCCTTTTATGAGTGCTGAAGGCGGGCCTCCGGATGAACTCCGTATGAAAAAACCTTCATCTGAAAATCCATGGGGGTGCTTCAGCGACTTGAAACTTGAAACGCAAATTTTTCGACACCGTGCTTACTGCTTACCTGTGCATATACCAGTACATAGTCGAATTTTTTGGTTACGACTTTTTAGGAACTTTTTTCGTGTGTAAAACTTTTCAGTCAATCGCAAATTGCTGCTGCCGACCACGCGATAGGAAATTCTGAACGGCGAAAACTCAACTTCATCGTGTAGAGCGTATTCGAATTGTCTTCAAAGTGCCGATAAACATTTTTAATCGGCAGCAGCAATTTGGGGTTGAGAGAAAGGTTTTACACAAAAAATTTCCCAAAAAAGTAGTAACCGAAAAATTCCACTGTAAAGGGTGGCCCAACAGTTTATGTACACTTTTTAACCGTCTTTTTCGCATGTGTAAAATTATAAAACTACAACGGGACAGTAATAGTCGAACTGGAAATTACCTGAACTTTCCAAAAATTCCCCTCGTTTTGTTCTTAGAAAAGTATTTCACGAGTTATACTTACGAACGTACAAAAAATACGTTTTTAATACTTTTAATCTTGTTTTTCTTTTATTCACGATTTTTAATCATGCGTTATTTATATTGGCTGCGATATTTCATCGTAATTGCTACAAATAAAGTAACAAAAAAGCTAACTAGTAATTCAAGCTACTTCAAATTACCCAGATCAAGGCATGAAACATCAGCGTCAAATGTTTATGTATGTAGCATCATTAAATGAGTGTTTGATATCGAGTGATTCAGTTATGGTTAGTGTTAACGGTGTTGGGTTTTACTAGAATTCAGAAAAACTTAACCCGACTACTAACCCGATGCAGCGAGCAGGTACCTCAGATGTTCACCGCGGGCTCGTACCGGAAAGTACAGAAGCTCGTATTTGTGTGCCGCAGAAGCCATTCTGTCACGCCGTGTTTATTGACAAATCAAACAAAAGTTTTTTGTAATCTGAAGAAAGCTAAAAGACAATTTGACCATGTCGTCATTTTGTAATATTGTGTGTCACAGTTGTTTCAATGATACTTTTTTTGTATGCTTGTTTATCGTCATCAATCGTAGTGGTTTAGGAAATTCATAGTTGACTTACGGAAAGTGTCTTTTTTGCTGCACTGAAACTCTGAGAATATGAATGACGCGTAACCGAGAACACTTGATAAGCAAAATGACATCTGTAGAAAGTTCCCTTGGGTTTACTGTGATTCGATTCAACCGTTGTAATTTAAAATATTCCAACTTTGGAAAATCAGTTGTATATAAAATATGAGAAGCACACTTTAAATCTGTTTTTTTTCGACTCCTCTTATATACAGTACAACAACGTTAGGCATTGAGGTCGGATGTTTCAGGACGAAACGTCATAGAAATATTTGTTTACTAAGGTCTCATTTAAGTTAGTAGATACATTTATAATGAGTGTTACTGTATGTACATCTGCATTTTGGTTTAGATCAATAATGTTTTTTTTCTAGATTATTAACTTCAGTTGGCGTTGGAAAAATTTTACGCGCAAACTTTACTTCTAATCTATCCTATCATAAATTGTGGATCTCATACGCAAATTTCCAAACCCCAAAAGTTTTCCTAGAATTTTTTCCAAACACGAAATTTTATGCGAGGATACAAATGTGGGTAAACACTGAAATACCATCGCTGCGCGGGCCTAACGCGCTTGTCCTCGCTCCCGCTCGGACAAGCCAGCCTCACGATAGGTAATCGGGGGTTAACGGACAGTAAAACTTCATTTGGAATAAATGTTTGGTGACAGAAAAATTTGGCGTTTAGAAAAAATTCTATGGAATTTTTTTTGGTTGGGCATTTTACATCTACAGACCACATTTTTGACGACAAACTATTTTGTCCGTAATTAGGTTTGTAAATGAACAATACAATTAACAGGACAATGAAATAAAACCTTATCTTCACCTTACTGTCCCAATAGTTAACGTATCATAATGGTTGTTCACATTTCACTTTAAACTGATAAGAATATCTCAAGTTTTGCCCCAAACCGAACCTCAGACGCAAAAATAATTATTTTGCCTTATCAATTCAACCCACATTAATTCGTGAGTTCTTTTACAGTGGCCTAAATAAATGTATGTAGGTAGTAGTTTTTCAGTTTTTCAGTAGAGAATCTATACTTTGTCTGAGATTAATTACACGAAACAGAAGAACAGGCCAAATCATTTGAAATGGATTCTACATAAATACTGTATCTGTAGTTGGTTATCAGTTCCAGTGCTTATATGGGCAAACTAACGTATCTTTGATTATCGACGGTCACAGTATTTGATAAAAAAATTCATGAATTTACGACGCATAGTTGCGTCTAAAGCCCGTATGTTGTTTCTGCGAACAAAAATCGTGCCCAAAACTTCTGATAATGAAACATCAGACAATCAGTTTTAACACGCACATCAATCATCATCACACCATGCTCTGGTGTTAAACTATGGTGTCAACCGAGTTGAGTTGAGGCTACTGATGTTTCATTATCAGACGTTTGGGCGATACTTTTGCTTGCAGAAACAACATACGGGCTTTATTTAGTAAACTCTTCACGCTGACTGGTATGACGTGAACCAGAATCAATTAACGGACAGTTAAAAGGCCGTGGATGTGATGTCACCGCATGTATGTATGCAATACGATACGACTTAATCCTGGCTATCTTTTACTATACAAAACTCACAAAATATCAACCGATTAAATAAATCTGATACGAGATTGTGAGCGGCACTGAAATCGATGTACAAATGTATGTGTCCAGTAAGTTACATTTACATATAAAGAGCTTTTGGAGATTCAAGTGAAAAAATGACACGTTAACGTGTTCAACCCAGTGTAACACACATTGAACATGATGATCATATGTTATAGCATACAACTGTTGGGTTGAGTTGAGTCGGACAGCCGACTATTGTGCATCATCTTCTCTTACATTTGATGCAGCTAACGTTTTACAAGTTGGAGTAGTTAACACTACAACTTTTCACTTGAATCCCAGTCAGCCCTTTAGGTGAAATGCACGTTATCGAAATAAAACATTGTTCATCTTCTCCTTTATACAAAAAAGTGTTGGTCGGCAGTGAGACAGTTAGTATTTGTTTTCAGTTTCAAAAGTAAGGACAGTGTAAATATGTCCTGGAATTGTTTCGATTTTTTTAACGCCAACGGTACTGCAAGGCAGATTGCTTTTATGAACTGAAGGCGAACGTGAAACATGAAAGGTTTCTTGGGATCGATTTCTCATTGGCTAGGGTTACCCCACGAATGAAACAGGGTTCCGCCTTAGTCGTTCAGAAATTGTCAAAAAATAAACTTGTATTCCTAGTGAGAATGATAAAATATATAACAACCCGAGAAAGATCGTCAGTGTTGTCGTTACCCCTCCATTTGACCAGAGTTTCACCTCCGATGAGAAAAAAGTAAATCAACAAAAACTCGAATGTCAGTTGAAACCTGAACTGTCTTGGGTAAACTGTTAAAGAAAAAAGTGGCTGTCCTTCGGTTGAGGGCCTCATTAAACTGAACTGAATGTTAGAAACATGAAGTCAGCGTACACAATTTTTTATGTGGCTTTTTCACTTGCATTTTAATAATTGTAATCACTGATTGATAATAATAAATCTGACCCAATGACTGTCTGAAATATCTGACTGACTGATTGACTTACTGATTGTTTGACTTACCTATTTGCTAATGGCAAGCTTATTCAGCAACAACTCAGTGACTGAATGACTGACTGACTGACTGACTGACTGACTGACTGACTGACTGACTGACTGACTGACTGACTGACTGACTGACTGACTGACTGACTAAAATGTCTGGCTGATTGGCTAACTGACTGACGAACTGACTGACTTATCAAATAAACTGACTGATTTGCTACAAATTCACCTTTTTTCATTGATACTATGAAGGATATTGATTGACAATTTAGAAGTAAACATTTCGAATGTTTTACTAATGACTGAATAATAAAAATAATGATCAATCATGAGATTGACCAACTGACTGACTGACTGACTGACTTACTTTTTGTGTGAGTGAGTGACTGAGTGAGTGAATGACTGACTGACCGATCGACTGACTGACTGACTGACAGACTGACTGACGGACTGACTGACTGACTGACTGACTGACTGACCTACTGACTGTGTGAGAGAGTGAGTGAGTGAGTGAGTGAGTGAGTGAGTGAGTGAGTGAGTGAGTGAGTGAGTGAGTGAGTGAGTGAGTGAGTGAGTGAGTGAGTGAGTGAGTGAGTGTGTGGGTGAGTGAGTGAGTGAGTGAGTGAGTGAGTGAGTGAGTGAGTGAGTGAGTGAGTGAGTGAGTGAGTGAGTGAGTGAGTGAGTGAGTGAATGACCGACTGAGTGAGTGAATGACTGACTGTATGGCTGACTGACTAACTGACTGACTGTCAGATTGACTGACTGACTGACTGACTAACTGACTTACTGACTAAAATGTCTGGCTAATTGACTAAGTGACTAAAGAACTGACTGACTTATCAAATAAACTGACTGATTTGCTACAAATTCACTTGTTTTTTCCATTGATACTATGAAGGATATTGCTTGACAATTTAGAAGTAAATCTTCATTTCCGACACTTTTCATTTGTTACTAACGACTGATTAAAAATAAACCAATCAAAAAAATGACTGACTGACAGACAGACAGACTGATTTACTGACTGACTGACTGACTGACTGACTGTCAGGACACCCGCACCACCGATTTTATGATGTCCGTACACCCGCAACAACGATTTTATGATGGCAGTACACCCGCACCACCGATTTTAAGATGTCAGTACATACGAACCACCGTTTTTATGAAGTCAGTACACCCGCATCACCGATTTTATGTTTTATGATGTCAGTACACCCGCACCACCGATTTTATGTTTTATGATGTCAGTACACCCGCACCACCGATTTTATGTTTTATGATGTCAGTACACCCGCACCACCGATTTTATGTTTTATGATGTCAGTACACCCGCACCACCGATTTTATGTTTTATGATGTCAGTACACCCGCACCACCGATTTTATGTTTTATGATGTCAGTACACCCGCACCACCGATTTTATGTTTTATGATGTCAGTACACCCGCACCACCGAATTTATGTTTTATGATGTCAGTACACCCGCACCACCGATTTTATGATGGCAGTACATCCACACCACCGATTTTATGTTTTATGATGTCAGTACAACCGCACCACCGATTTTATGATGGCAGTACACCCGCATCACAGATTTTATGATGTCAGTATATCCTCACCACCAATTTTATGATTGCAGTAAACCCGCACCACCGATTTTATGATGTCAGTACACCCGCACCACCGAACATATGAAATCAGTGCACCCGCACCACCGATTTTATGTTGTCAGTACACCCGCACCACCGTTTTTATGAAGTCAGTACACCCGCACCAACGAATTTATGAAGTCAGTACATCCGCACCACCGATTTTATGATGTCAGTACACTCGCACCACTGTTTTTATGAAGTCAGTACACCCGCACCACCGTTTTTATGAAGTCAGTACACCCGAACCACCGAACTTATGAAGTCAGTGCACCCGCACCACCGATTTTATGAAGTCAGTACACCCGCACCACCGAACTTATGAAGTCAGTGCACCCGCACCACCGATTTTATGAAGTCAGTTCACCTGCACCACCGATTTTATGATGTCAGTACACCCGCACCACCGATTTTATGATGGCAGTACACCCGCACCACCGAGTTTATGAAGTCAGTACAACCGCACCACTGATTTTATGTTGGCAGTACACCCGCACCACCGAATTTATGAAGTCAGTACATCCGCACCACCGATTTTATGATGTCAGTACACCCGCACCATCGATTTCATGAAATCAGTACAACCGCACCACCTTTTTTATGAAGTCAGTACACCCGCACCACCGATTTTATGATGTCAGTACACCCGCACCACCGATTTTATGATGTCAGTACACCCATACCACCGATTTTATGATGTCAGTACACTCGCACCACCGTTTTTATGAAGTCAGTACAACCGCACCACCTTTTTTATGAAGTCAGTACACCCGCACCACCGATTTTATGTTGTCAGTACACCCGCACCACCGTTTTTATGAAGTCAGTACACCCGCACCACCGAACTTATGAAGTCAGTGCACCCGCACCACCGATTTTATGAAGTCAGTTCACCTGCACCACCGAATTTATGATGGCAGTACACCCGCACCACCGAATTTTTTAAGTCAGTACACTGTAAAGGAGTGAATCCGACACTTCAGGTGGTAGTCACGTGAATTTCAGAACTTTCACTGATAAAAGTGAAATACGCTTAGTCATCATGTCTGATTTCGTGCAGCACTAGAGATATACGAAATCAGACATACAGTGACATTGCAGAACAGATTGGTTCGCTCTTATCAGTTATCACCGGTAGATTATGATTTATAATAATCCAAACATAAAGCTTCTCGAAGCTTTATTACAAACTATGGTGCAATATCTTCTAGAGTATAAAAGGAATCAGTCAGAGTCATCTATATTCTTCCTGGCTCATTTGTATACTCTGACGGTGTCATTATGCTACACCATGGCATGCTAGTCGATCACCATCTTCATTACTCGAACTGATGTCGCATCATAGTCACTCCATCGCTCCGTATACTTCACATCATACTTTATGGATAATTTCCACAATGAACTTGTACACTCCCGCACAGAGAGAACTCGGATACATAAATACAATTATTCACATTAACGAATATTTACATGGAGGCCCCAGCGAGGTCAGGGTTCCCAAAAAGTCGAACCACAAGTTAATAGCGAGCAAGCAGACAAGAGGTGCTGCATTATAAGGATATATCACAGTGAGCGAGATCTCTTTTGAAGTCGTACGCATTTTTTTTCCCACCTACGTAGAGTAGATAAAATATTTTACCCGGATTTTGTTCAGCTAGCTTTTTTTTACTAACCCCATTCTTATGCGTCGAATGTAAACTAACTGTTCGTCTGTTTGGACTGGCCATCCAACACAGACTTCAGTTTAGTTTACATTCATATCATCATACGAAAAGTACATTTAAGATGATGGAACTATTCATTTACAATACTACTAGTGACTACTAACTGAGTCAAACGCCTTGAATTAGTTAACATAATAACTTTTTCGACAACAATCTTGATCGAAGTTACCTTGCATTGTATCACTTTCACTGAATGAACATAATTTTGTTATCAACGAGCTAATGACATAAAAAACGACCGCACCAGAGCATCAGAGCCGGACTGCTGGTAGCGACGACCATTCAACTGGTAAGATCGGGAGCATACGGACAACTTTAGCAGCAGAAGAAGACGGATACCAATTGAACTGTGGAAGTCCAGCACACCGCCATAACGGCGAGGCATTATCATGCATCCGATGAAGGCGGTTCAAATTCAGAAGTGCGCGCGATCAACACTGTTACACCTCGAAAATTCTTGTGATACAGATATATAAAACTAACATATTTTGTTTGTGATGATAACTAGTATAGTATTCTAAAAATGAATGTGATGTATGTACATTCAATTCTCAAGCTTGGAAAGGTGATACAAATACAGCGCATGTACATTTCCTAGTATGCGCAAAAGTGCACAGCAAATACAAAACTACACTGTTACTAAGCTTGTTTGTGAGCCCTCCCTCTTCTGTGAACGGCTAACCTGAAATCTTATGGCCAGTTGACTTCTCAAGGAGGAGCCATTGATAACTAGCCTTTCAATCTTCTGAGTTCAGATTGTACACACATATATGGGCTCACTCAAACATTGAACCACAGTGGCAGTAATATGCGTGCCTTATCAAATGATTTCCAACCTAAATTAGTACATATTATATTGTATCACTGATCCATTCAAAATCAAATTTATCATGTACATACACAGTACACACATATTGAAGATCAGTACTCAAAGGTATTTACTCAACATTTAGTTGTTATTTTCCAGTCGATTATTTTCTTTCTACATATAACCTACTACATACGGAATGCATATTCTCTATTCACATCTCTCCATACGTTACGTTTACGTTCCGAGCTTAGCTCATTAACGAATATTTACATGGAGGTCCTCGCCAACTGTGCGCCTCGTGTACGGTTTATTACAACTTCATCATAGACTCAACACTCTATTTTCTCAGAAACAGTCATTTCCAGTTACCCTCACCTTTTGTTCGCTGTTTGTGAATTTCGCTCATATCTCTATTAATAGACACCACGCGTCAGTCATCCAGTTTGCAGTATCACATAGTAGTGAAAGTCAATACAGTAGCAGCCGGCAGTCATACCAGGAACTTCGAGAGTAGAGTTCGCTGAGTATTAGTAGCCGGGAGTCCGAAATCAGGACAGTTGGAACCAAAAGAGTTCCATATCAGTTTTCCCACAGAGTATTGTGGAGGTCATAATCAAACTAAACTGGATCACCGTCATAAGAGTAGTCTCCGAACTAATCTTTCTATTCAGAGCGATAAAATTTTTAAGTCAAGCGCGTTCAAAAGTATGTGATGTAATTTGGTATATTTCTGTCACAATAGCGTCATCAAGAGTTTTCAACTTGATTTTGTAATATTTATCACATTAAGTGATAACATTACATCAATCGGTGATACGTCTACCACAACCTTAACAACAGCGAAAAATCGTCGAGGTCATCAGAGCTGAAGAAGATCAACAATCAACCGTTACACCATCATCCAGTCGACGCGAAATTTGGGCAACGGGGCAAAACAACAGTCGCGGCTATCCGTGATTCGACTACATGCAATCCAACAATATCAAATCGCTCATCGGAGTATTTCAGGCCATCGAACACGTGGAGCCGCTCGAATAAAAAAATTGTGCCGCAACGACAGGCAACACACAAAGAGCTGCCGCAAAACAAAACATTTCGGAACGGAAGAAGATACGGAAGCCGACTCTACAACGTACTGTGATTATTACCAATAACTTCGCTTGTTATTTTTGTGATTCAATTTTTGGCATTCAGACATTTATTTCACACATAGACATGTGACTCAACTATTTCTGCTATACATATCATTTTATGTACATTCCATTCACCATTACATACCAATTATATGTTGTGATCTAACTCTCTCTTTTACGTTCTAGCTAAGCTAAGCTTGAGGACAAGCTTGGTATAAAAGGGGAGTTGTAAAGGAGTGAATCCGACACTTCAGGTGGTAGTCACGTGAATTTCAGAACTTTCACTGATAAAAGTGAAATACGCTTAGTCATCATGTCTGATTTCGTGCAGCACTAGAGATATACGAAATCAGACATACAGTGACATTGCAGAACAGATTGGTTCGCTCTTATCAGTTATCACCGGTAGATTATGATTTATAATAATCCAAACATAAAGCTTCTCGAAGCTTTATTACAAACTATGGTGCAATATCTTCTAGAGTATAAAAGGAATCAGTCAGAGTCATCTATATTCTTCCTGGCTCATTTGTATACTCTGACGGTGTCATTATGCTACACCATGGCATGCTAGTCGATCACCATCTTCATTACTCGAACTGATGTCGCATCATAGTCACTCCATCGCTCCGTATACTTCACATCATACTTTATGGATAATTTCCACAATGAACTTGTACACTCCCGCACAGAGAGAACTCGGATACATAAATACAATTATTCACATTAACGAATATTTACAACACCCGCACCACCGAATTTATGAAGTCAGTGCACTCGCACCACCGATTTTATGAAGTCAGTTCACCTGCACCACCGAATTTATGATGGCAGTACACCCGCACTACCGAATTTTTGAAGTCAGTACACCCGCACCACCGGTTTTATGTTGTCAGTACACCCGCACCACCGTTTTTATGAAGTCAGTACACCCGCACCACCGAACTTATGAAGTCAGTGCACCTGCACCACCGATTTTATGAAGTCAGTTCACCTGCACCACCGATTTTAAGATGGCAGTACACCCGCACCACCTAATTTTTGAAGTCAGTACACCCGCACCACCGAATTTATGAAGTCAGTACAGCCGCACCACCGATTTTATGAAGTCAGTACACTCGCACCACTGTTTTTATGAAGTCAGTACACCCGCACCACCGTTTTTATTTTGTCAGTACACGCGCACCATCGATTTCATGAAGTCAGTACAACCGCACCACCTTTTTTATGAAGTCAGTACACCCGCACCACCGATTTTTTTATGTCAGTACACCCGCACCACCGATTTTATGATGTCAGTACACCCGTACCACCGATTTTTTGATGTCAGTACACTCGCACCACCGTTTTTATGAAGTCAGTACAACCGCACCACCTTTTTTATGAAGTCAGTACACCCGCACCACCGATTTTATGTTGTCAGTACACCCGCACCACCGTTTTTATGAAGTCAGTACACCCGCACCACCGAACTTATGAAGTCAGTGCACCCGCACCACCGATTTTATGAAGTCAGTTCACCTGCACCACCGAATTTATGATGGCAGTACACCCGCACCACCGATTTTTTGAAGTCAGTACACCCGCACCACCGAATTTATGAAGTCAGTACATCCGCACCACCGATTTTATGATGTCAGTACACTCGCACCACCGTTTTTATGAAGTCAGTACACCCGCACCACCGTTTTTATGATATCAGTAAACCCGCACCATCGATTTCATGAAGTCAGTACACCCGCACCACCGATTTTATGATGTCAGTACGCCTGCACCACCGATTTTATGATGTCAGTACACCCGCACCACCGAATTTATGATGTCAGTACACTCGCACCACTGATTTTATGATGGCAGTACACCCGCACCACCGAATTTATGATGTCAGTACACTCGCACCACTGAATTTATGATGTCAATACACCCTCACCACCGAATTTATGATGTCAGTACATTCGCACCACTGATTTTATGATGTCAGTACACTCGCACCACCGAATTTATGATGTCAGTACACTCGCACCACTGATTTTATGATGTCAGTACACCCGCGCCACCGATTTTATGATGTATTTACACTTGCACCACCGAATTTATGATGTCAGTACACCCGCACCACCGATTTTATGTTGTCAGTACACCCGCACCACCGTTTTTATGAAGTCAGTACACCCGCACCACCGAATTTATGAAGTCAGTACATCCGCACCACTGATTTTATGATGTCAGTACACCCGCACCACCGATTTTATGATGTCAGTACACCGGCACCACCGATTTTATGATGTCAGTACATCCGCACCACCGAATTTATGAAGTCAGTACACCCGCACCACCGATTTTATGTTGGCAGTACACCCGCACCACCGATTTTTTGAAGTCAGTACACCCGCACCACCGAATTTATGTTGTTGTTGTTGTAGGCGAAGACTTCACCCCTTGTTGTCGTTTCACCATTTTGCGATCACGTCGGCTGGCGCCTCCCATAAGAGAATGGGGTCGATGCCTCGGCATTCCAATGCGTGTATCGTTGTCTCTTCTTCCTTCTTGCATCTGGGGCACGTTGGGTCGTTTGATAGGCCCACGCGCGTTCTGTACTGTTTGAGGGATGAACAGTAATTGGATCGAAGTTGTGCCAACAGAACTCGATCTGCTCTGCTGAGGCCCCTCTCGAGTATGTCGACTTTATCGGGAGGTTTAGGTGGTGGTTTGTTGATCAGCTTGTTAGGATGGTATTGGCTGATTGTAGACTTGACGATGTTGGTGTGCAGCTGTTTGGATTGGATGGTGGCTGATTGTTCTTCATCGATATCGAATGCTTGGAAGCAGTTAAGTCGTGTGCTCTCAATGGTTTTCTTGATGTTTCTGCAGTTTGTTCTTTTGTAGTCGATGTTGTTTGGGTGATGAATTTCGGTTGCTTTGGCCCCGAACTGCGCTGTTTTGAGGGTGCAGTGCTCTTTGACTGGTAGCACTCGGGTTTCCTGATGCAGATGATCGATTGCAGTCATTTTTTTTTCAAACCGAATTTATGAAGTCAGTACAACCGCACCACCTTTTTTATGAAGTCAGTACACCCGCACCACCGATTTTATGATGTCAGTACACCCGCACCACCGATTTTATGATGTCAGTACACCCGTACCACCGATTTTATGATGTCAGTACACTCGCACCACCGTTTTTATGAAGTCAGTTCACCTGCACCACCGATTTTAAGATGGCAGTACACCCGCACCACCTAACTTTTAAAGTCAGTACACCCGCACCACCGATTTTATGAAGTCAGTACAGCCGCACCACCGATTTTATGATGTCAGTACACTCGCACCACTGTTTTTATGAAGTCAGTACACCCGCACCACCGTTTTTATGATGTCAGTACACCCGCACCATCGATTTCATGAAGTCAGTACAACCACACCACCTTTTTTATGAAGTCAGTACACCCGCACCACCGATTTTTTTATGTCAGTACACCCGCACCACCGATTTTATGATGTCAGTACACCCGCACCACCGAACTTATGAAGTCAGTGCACCCGCACCACCGATTTTATGAAGTCAGTACACCCGCACCACCGAACTTATGAAGTCAGTTCACCCGCACCACCGATTTTATGTAGTCAGTTCACCTGCACCACCGATTTTATGATGTCAGTACACCCGCACCACCGATTTTATGATGGCAGTACACCCGCACCACCGAATTCATGAAGTCAGTACAACCGCACCACCGATTTTATGTTGGCAGTACACCCGCACCACCGAATTTATGAAGTCAGTACATCCGCACCACCGATTTTATGATGTCAGTACACCCGCACCATCGATTTCATGAAGTCAGTACAACCGCACCACCTTTTTTATGAAGTCAGTACACCCGCACCACCGATTTTATGATGTCAGTATACCCGCACCACCGATTTTATGATGTCAGTACACCCGTACCACCGATTTTATGATGTCAGTACACTCGCACCACCGTTTTTATGAAGTCAGTACAACCGCACCACCTTTTTTATGAAGTCAGTACACCCGCACCACCGATTTTATGTTGTCAGTACACCCGCACCACCGTTTTTATGAAGTCAGTACACCCGCACCACCGAACTTATGAAGTCAGTGCACCCGCACCACCGATTTTATGAAGTCAGTTCACCTGCACCACCGAATTTATGATGGCAGTACACCCGCACCACCGAATTTTTTAAGTCAGTACACCCGCACCACCGAATTTATGAAGTCAGTGCACTCGCACCACCGATTTTATGAAGTCAGTTCACCTGCACCACCGAATTTATGATGGCAGTACACCCGCACTACCGAATTTTTGAAGTCAGTACACCCGCACCACCGGTTTTATGTTGTCAGTACACCCGCACCACCGTTTTTATGAAGTCAGTACACCCGCACCACCGAACTTATGAAGTCAGTGCACCTGCACCACCGATTTTATGAAGTCAGTTCACCTGCACCACCGATTTTAAGATGGCAGTACACCCGCACCACCTAATTTTTGAAGTCAGTACACCCGCACCACCGAATTTATGAAGTCAGTATAGCCGCACCACCGATTTTATGAAGTCAGTACACTCGCACCACTGTTTTTATGAAGTCAGTACACCCGCACCACCGTTTTTATTTTGTCAGTACACCCGCACCATCGATTTCATGAAGTCAGTACAACCGCACCACCTTTTTTATGACGGCAGTACACCCGCACCACCGATTTTTTGAAGTCAGTACACCAGCACCACCGAATTTATGAAGTCAGTACATCCGCACCACCGATTTTATGATGTCAGTACACTCGCACCACCGTTTTTATGAAGTCAGTACACCCGCACCACCGTTTTTATGATATCAGTACACCCGCACCATCGATTTCATGAAGTCAGTACACCCGCACCACCGATTTTATGATGTCAGTACGCCTGCACCACCGATTTTATGATGTCAGTACACCCGCACCACCGAATTTATGGTGTCAGTACACTCGCACCACTGATTTTATGATGGCAGTACACCCGCACCACCGAATTTATGATGTCAGTACATTCGCACCACTGATTTTATGATGTCAGTACACCCGCACCACCGAATTTATGATGTCAGTACACTCGCACCACTGATTTTATGATGTCAGTACACCCGCGCCACCGATTTTATGATTTATTTACACTTGCACCACCGAATTTATGATGTCAGTACACCCGCACCACCGATTTTATGTTGTTAGTACACCCGCACCACCGTTTTTATGAAGTCAGTACACCCGCACCACCGAATTTATGAAGTCAGTACATCCGCACCACTGATTTTATGATGTCAGTACACCCGCACCACCGATTTTATGATGTCAGTACACCGGCACCACCGATTTTATGATGTCAGTACATCCGCACCACCGAATTTATGAAGTCAGTACACCCGCACCACCGATTTTATGTTGGCAGTACACCCGCACCACCGATTTTTTGAAGTCAGTACACCCGCACCACCGAATTTATGTTGTTGTTGTTGTAGGCGAAGACTTCAGCCCTTGTTGTCGTTTCACCATTTTGCGATCACGTCGGCTGGCGCCTCCCATAAGAGAATGGGGTCGATGCCTCGGCATTCCAATGCGTGTATCGTTGTCTCTTCTTCCTTCTTGCATCTGGGGCACGTTGGGTCGTTTGATAGGCCCACGCGCGTTCTGTACTGTTTGAGGGATGAACAGTAATTGGATCGAAGTTGTGCCAACAGAACTCGATCTGCTCTGCTGAGGCCCCTCTCGAGTATGTCGACTTTATCGGGAGGTTTAGGTGGTGGTTTGTTGATCAGCTTGTTAGGATGGTATTGGCTGATTGTAGACTTGACGATGTTGGTGTGCAGCTGTTTGGATTGGATGGTGGCTGATTGTTCTTCATCGATATCGAATGCTTGGAAGCAGTTAAGTCGTGTGCTCTCAATGGTGTTCTTGATGTTTCTGCAGTTTGTTCTTTTGTAGTCGATGTTGTTTGGGTGATGAATTTCGGTTTCTTTGGCCCCGAACTGCGCTGTTTTGAGGGTGCAGTGCTCTTTGACTGGTAGCACTCGGGTTTCCTGATGCAGATGATCGATTGCAGTCATTTTTTTTTCAAACCGAATTTATGAAGTCAGTACAACCGCACCACCTTTTTTATGAAGTCAGTACACCCGCACCACCGATTTTATGATGTCAGTACACCCGCACCACCGATTTTATGATGTCAGTACACCCGTACCACCGATTTTATGATGTCAGTACACTCGCATCACCGTTTTTATGAAGTCAGTACAACCGCACCACCTTTTTTATGAAGTCAGTACACCCGCACCACCGATTTTATGTTGTCAGTACACCCGCACCACCGTTTTTATGATGTCAGTACACCCGTACCACCGATTTTATGATGTCAGTACACTCGCATCACCGTTTTTATGAAGTCAGTACAACCGCACCACCTTTTTTATGAAGTCAGTACACCCGCACCACCGATTTTATGTTGTCAGTACACCCGCACCACCGTTTTTATGAAGTCAGTACACCCGCACCACCGAACTTATGAAGTCAGTACACTCGCACCACCGATTTTATGAAGTCAGTTCACCTGCACCACCGATTTTAAGATGGCAGTACACCCGCACCACCTAACTTTTAAAGTCAGTACACCCGCACCACCGATTTTATGAAGTCAGTACAGCCGCACCACCGATTTTATGATGTCAGTACACTCGCACCACTGTTTTTATGAAGTCAGTACACCCGCACCACCGTTTTTATGATGTCAGTACACCCGCACCATCGATTTCATGAAGTCAGTACAACCACACCACCTTTTTTATGAAGTCAGTACACCCGCACCACCGATTTTTTTATGTCAGTACACCCGCACCACCGATTTTATGATGTCAGTACACCCGCACCACCGAACTTATGAAGTCAGTGCACCCGCACCACCGATTTTATGAAGTCAGTACACCCGCACCACCGAACTTATGAAGTCAGTTCACCCGCACCACCGATTTTATGTAGTCAGTTCACCTGCACCACCGATTTTATGATGTCAGTACACCCGCACCACCGATTTTATGATGGCAGTACACCCGCACCACCGAATTCATGAAGTCAGTACAACCGCACCACCGATTTTATGTTGGCAGTACACCCGCACCACCGAATTTATGAAGTCAGTACATCCGCACCACCGATTTTATGATGTCAGTACACCCGCACCATCGATTTCATGAAGTCAGTACAACCGCACCACCTTTTTTATGAAGTCAGTACACCCGCACCACCGATTTTATGATGTCAGTATACCCGCACCACCGATTTTATGATGTCAGTACACCCGTACCACCGATTTTATGATGTCAGTACACTCGCACCACCGTTTTTATGAAGTCAGTACAACCGCACCACCTTTTTTATGAAGTCAGTACACCCGCACCACCGATTTTATGTTGTCAGTACACCCGCACCACCGTTTTTATGAAGTCAGTACACCCGCACCACCGAACTTATGAAGTCAGTGCACCCGCACCACCGATTTTATGAAGTCAGTTCACCTGCACCACCGAATTTATGATGGCAGTACACCCGCACCACCGAATTTTTTAAGTCAGTACACCCGCACCACCGAATTTATGAAGTCAGTGCACTCGCACCACCGATTTTATGAAGTCAGTTCACCTGCACCACCGAATTTATGATGGCAGTACACCCGCACTACCGAATTTTTGAAGTCAGTACACCCGCACCACCGGTTTTATGTTGTCAGTACACCCGCACCACCGTTTTTATGAAGTCAGTACACCCGCACCACCGAACTTATGAAGTCAGTGCACCTGCACCACCGATTTTATGAAGTCAGTTCACCTGCACCACCGATTTTAAGATGGCAGTACACCCGCACCACCTAATTTTTGAAGTCAGTACACCCGCACCACCGAATTTATGAAGTCAGTATAGCCGCACCACCGATTTTATGAAGTCAGTACACTCGCACCACTGTTTTTATGAAGTCAGTACACCCGCACCACCGTTTTTATTTTGTCAGTACACCCGCACCATCGATTTCATGAAGTCAGTACAACCGCACCACCTTTTTTATGACGGCAGTACACCCGCACCACCGATTTTTTGAAGTCAGTACACCAGCACCACCGAATTTATGAAGTCAGTACATCCGCACCACCGATTTTATGATGTCAGTACACTCGCACCACCGTTTTTATGAAGTCAGTACACCCGCACCACCGTTTTTATGATATCAGTACACCCGCACCATCGATTTCATGAAGTCAGTACACCCGCACCACCGATTTTATGATGTCAGTACGCCTGCACCACCGATTTTATGATGTCAGTACACCCGCACCACCGAATTTATGGTGTCAGTACACTCGCACCACTGATTTTATGATGGCAGTACACCCGCACCACCGAATTTATGATGTCAGTACATTCGCACCACTGATTTTATGATGTCAGTACACCCGCACCACCGAATTTATGATGTCAGTACACTCGCACCACTGATTTTATGATGTCAGTACACCCGCGCCACCGATTTTATGATTTATTTACACTTGCACCACCGAATTTATGATGTCAGTACACCCGCACCACCGATTTTATGTTGTCAGTACACCCGCACCACCGTTTTTATGAAGTCAGTACACCCGCACCACCGAATTTATGAAGTCAGTACATCCGCACCACTGATTTTATGATGTCAGTACACCCGCACCACCGATTTTATGATGTCAGTACACCGGCACCACCGATTTTATGATGTCAGTACATCCGCACCACCGAATTTATGAAGTCAGTACACCCGCACCACCGATTTTATGTTGGCAGTACACCCGCACCACCGATTTTTTGAAGTCAGTACACCCGCACCACCGAATTTATGTTGTTGTTGTTGTAGGCGAAGACTTCAGCCCTTGTTGTCGTTTCACCATTTTGCGATCACGTCGGCTGGCGCCTCCCATAAGAGAATGGGGTCGATGCCTCGGCATTCCAATGCGTGTATCGTTGTCTCTTCTTCCTTCTTGCATCTGGGGCACGTTGGGTCGTTTGATAGGCCCACGCGCGTTCTGTACTGTTTGAGGGATGAACAGTAATTGGATCGAAGTTGTGCCAACAGAACTCGATCTGCTCTGCTGAGGCCCCTCTCGAGTATGTCGACTTTATCGGGAGGTTTAGGTGGTGGTTTGTTGATCAGCTTGTTAGGATGGTATTGGCTGATTGTAGACTTGACGATGTTGGTGTGCAGCTGTTTGGATTGGATGGTGGCTGATTGTTCTTCATCGATATCGAATGCTTGGAAGCAGTTAAGTCGTGTGCTCTCAATGGTGTTCTTGATGTTTCTGCAGTTTGTTCTTTTGTAGTCGATGTTGTTTGGGTGATGAATTTCGGTTGCTTTGGCCCCGAACTGCGCTGTTTTGAGGGTGCAGTGCTCTTTGACTGGTAGCACTCGGGTTTCCTGATGCAGATGATCGATTGCAGTCATTTTTTTTTCAAACCGAATTTATGAAGTCAGTACAACCGCACCACCTTTTTTATGAAGTCAGTACACCCGCACCACCGATTTTATGATGTCAGTACACCCGCACCACCGATTTTATGATGTCAGTACACCCGTACCACCGATTTTATGATGTCAGTACACTCGCATCACCGTTTTTATGAAGTCAGTACAACCGCACCACCTTTTTTATGAAGTCAGTACACCCGCACCACCGATTTTATGTTGTCAGTACACCCGCACCACCGTTTTTATGAAGTCAGTACACCCGCACCACCGAACTTATGAAGTCAGTGCACCCGCACCACCGATTTTATGAAGGCAGTACACCCGCACCACCGAACTTATGAAGTCAGTGCACCCGCACCACCGATTTTATGAAGTCAGTTCACCTGCACCACCGATTTTATGATGGCAGTACACCCGCACCACCTAATTTTTGAAGTCAGTACACCCGCACCACCGAATTTATGAAGTCAGTACATCCGCACCACCGATTTTATGATGTCAGTACACTCGCACCACTGTTTTTATGAAGTCAGTACACCCGCACCACCGAACTTATGAAGTCAGTGCACCCGCACCACCGATTTTATGAAGTCAGTTCACCTGCACCACCGAATTTATGATGGCAGTACACCCGCACCACCGAATTTTTTAAGTCAGTACACCCGCACCACCGAATTTATGAAGTCAGTGCACTCGCACCACCGATTTTATGAAGTCAGTTCACCTGCACCACCGAATTTATGATGGCAGTACACCCGCACTACCGAATTTTTGAAGTCAGTACACCCGCACCACCGGTTTTATGTTGTCAGTACACCCGCACCACCGTTTTTATGAAGTCAGTACACCCGCACCACCGAACTTATGAAGTCAGTGCACCTGCACCACCGATTTTATGAAGTCAGTTCACCTGCACCACCGATTTTAAGATGGCAGTACACCCGCACCACCTAATTTTTGAAGTCAGTACACCCGCACCACCGAATTTATGAAGTCAGTATAGCCGCACCACCGATTTTATGAAGTCAGTACACTCGCACCACTGTTTTTATGAAGTCAGTACACCCGCACCACCGTTTTTATTTTGTCAGTACACCCGCACCATCGATTTCATGAAGTCAGTACAACCGCACCACCTTTTTTATGACGGCAGTACACCCGCACCACCGATTTTTTGAAGTCAGTACACCAGCACCACCGAATTTATGAAGTCAGTACATCCGCACCACCGATTTTATGATGTCAGTACACTCGCACCACCGTTTTTATGAAGTCAGTACACCCGCACCACCGTTTTTATGATATCAGTACACCCGCACCATCGATTTCATGAAGTCAGTACACCCGCACCACCGATTTTATGATGTCAGTACGCCTGCACCACCGATTTTATGATGTCAGTACACCCGCACCACCGAATTTATGGTGTCAGTACACTCGCACCACTGATTTTATGATGGTAGTACACCCGCACCACCGAATTTATGATGTCAGTACATTCGCACCACTGATTTTATGATGTCAGTACACCCGCACCACCGAATTTATGATGTCAGTACACTCGCACCACTGATTTTATGATGTCAGTACACCCGCGCCACCGATTTTATGATTTATTTACACTTGCACCACCGATTTTATGTTGTCAGTACACCCGCACCACCGTTTTTATGAAGTCAGTACACCCGCACCACCGAATTTATGAAGTCAGTACATCCGCACCACTGATTTTATGATGTCAGTACACCCGCACCACCGATTTTATGATGTCAGTACACCGGCACCACCGATTTTATGATGTCAGTACATCCGCACCACCGAATTTATGAAGTCAGTACACCCGCACCACCGATTTTATGTTGGCAGTACACCCGCACCACCGATTTTTTGAAGTCAGTACACCCGCACCACCGAATTTATGTTGTTGTTGTTGTAGGCGAAGACTTCAGCCCTTGTTGTCGTTTCACCATTTTGCGATCACGTCGGCTGGCGCCTCCCATAAGAGAATGGGGTCGATGCCTCGGCATTCCAATGCGTGTATCGTTGTCTCTTCTTCCTTCTTGCATCTGGGGCACGTTGGGTCGTTTGATAGGCCCACGCGCGTTCTGTACTGTTTGAGGGATGAACAGTAATTGGATCGAAGTTGTGCCAACAGAACTCGATCTGCTCTGCTGAGGCCCCTCTCGAGTATGTCGACTTTATCGGGAGGTTTAGGTGGTGGTTTGTTGATCAGCTTGTTAGGATGGTATTGGCTGATTGTAGACTTGACGATGTTGGTGTGCAGCTGTTTGGATTGGATGGTGGCTGATTGTTCTTCATCGATATCGAATGCTTGGAAGCAGTTAAGTCGTGTGCTCTCAATGGTGTTCTTGATGTTTCTGCAGTTTGTTCTTTTGTAGTCGATGTTGTTTGGGTGATGAATTTCGGTTGCTTTGGCCCCGAACTGCGCTGTTTTGAGGGTGCAGTGCTCTTTGACTGGTAGCACTCGGGTTTCCTGATGCAGATGATCGATTGCAGTCATTTTTTTTTCAAACCGAATTTATGAAGTCAGTACAACCGCACCACCTTTTTTATGAAGTCAGTACACCCGCACCACCGATTTTATGATGTCAGTACACCCGCACCACCGATTTTATGATGTCAGTACACCCGTACCACCGATTTTATGATGTCAGTACACTCGCATCACCGTTTTTATGAAGTCAGTACAACCGCACCACCTTTTTTATGAAGTCAGTACACCCGCACCACCGATTTTATGTTGTCAGTACACCCGCACCACCGTTTTTATGAAGTCAGTACACCCGCACCACCGAACTTATGAAGTCAGTGCACCCGCACCACCGATTTTATGAAGGCAGTACACCCGCACCACCGAACTTATGAAGTCAGTGCACCCGCACCACCGATTTTATGAAGTCAGTTCACCTGCACCACCGATTTTATGATGGCAGTACACCCGCACCACCTAATTTTTGAAGTCAGTACACCCGCACCACCGAATTTATGAAGTCAGTACATCCGCACCACCGATTTTATGATGTCAGTACACTCGCACCACTGTTTTTATGAAGTCAGTACACCCGCACCACCGTTTTTATGAAGTCAGTACACCCGAACCACCGAACTTATGAAGTCAGTTCACCTGCACCACCGATTTTATGATGTCAGTACACCCGCACCACCGATTTTATGTTGTCAGTACACCCGCACCACCGTTTTTATGAAGTCAGTACACCCGCACCACCGTTTTTATGATATCAGTACACCCGCACCATCGATTTCATGAAGTCAGTACACCCGCACCACCGAATTTATGAAGTCAGTACATCCGCACCACCGATTTTATGATGTCAGTACACCCGCACCACCGATTTTATGTTGTCAGTACACCCGCACCACCGTTTTTATGAAGTCAGTACACCCGCACCACCGAATTTATGAAGTCAGTACATCCGCACCACTGATTTTATGATGTCAGTACACCCGCACCACCGATTTTATGATGTCAGTACACCGGCACCACCGATTTTATGATGTCAGTACATCCGCACCACCGAATTTATGAAGTCAGTACACCCGCACCACCGATTTTATGTTGGCAGTACACCCGCACCACCGATTTTTTGAAGTCAGTACACCCGCACCACCGTTTTTATGAAGTCAGTACACCCGAACCACCGAACTTATGAAGTCAGTGCACCCGCACCACCGATTTTATGAAGTCAGTACACCCGCACCACCGAACTTATGAAGGCAGTGCACCCGCACCACCGATTTTATGAAGTCAGTTCACCTGCACCACCGATTTTATGATGTCAGTACACCCGCACCACCGATTTTATGATGGCAGTACACCCGCACCACCGATTTTATGTTGGCAGTACACCCGCACCACCTAATTTTTGAAGTCAGTACACCCGCACCACCGAATTTATGAAGTCAGTACATCCGCACCACCGATTTTATGATGTCAGTACACCCGCACCATCGATTTCATGAAGTCAGTACAACCGCACCACTTTTTTTATGAAGTCAGTACACCCGCACCACCGATTTTATGGAGTCAGTACACCCGCACCACCGATTTTATGTTGGCAGTACACCCGCACCACCGATTTTTTGAAGTCAGTACACCCGCACCACCGAATTTATGAAGTCAGTACATCCGCACCACCGATTTTATGATGTCAGTACACCCGCACCACCGATTTTATGATGTCAGTACACCCGCACCACCGATTTTATTATGTCAGTACACCCGTACCACCGATTTTATGATGTCAGTACACTCGCACCACCGTTTTTATGATGTCAGTACAACCGCACCACCTTTTTTATGATGTCAGTACACCCGCACCACCGATTTTATGTTGTCAGGTAACCCGCACCACCGTTTTTATGAAGTCAGTACACCCGCACCACCGAACTTATGAAGTCAGTGCACCCGCACCACCGATTTTATGAAGTCAGTACACCCGCACCACCGAACTTATGAAGTCAGTGCACCTGCACCACCGATTTTATTAAGTCAGTTCACCTGCACCACCGATTTTATGATGGCAGTACACCCGCACCACCTAATTTTTGAAGTCAGGACACCCGCACCACCGAATTTATGAAGTCAGTACATCCGCACCACACATTTTATGATGTCAGTACACTCGCACCACTGTTTTTATGAAGTCAGTACACCCGCACCACCGTTTTTATGAAGTCAGTACACCGGCACCACCGTTTTTATGAAGTCAGTACACCCGCACCACCGAACTTATGAAGTCAGTGCACCCGCACCACCGATTTTATGAAGTCAGTTCACCTGCACCACCGATTTTAAGATGGCAGTACACCCGCACCACCTAACTTTTAAAGTCAGTACACCCGCACCAACGATTTTATGAAGTCAGTACAGCCGCACCACCGATTTTATGATGTCAGTACACTCGCACCACTGTTTTTATGAAGTCAGTACACCCGCACCACCGTTTTTATGATTTCAGTACACCCGCACCATCGATTTCATGAAGTCAGTACAACCACACCACCTTTTTTATGAAGTCAGTACACCCGCACCACCGTTTTTTTTTATGTCAGTACACCCACACCACCGATTTTATGATGTCAGTACACCCGCACCACCGAACTTATGAAGTCAGTGCACCCGCACCACCGATTTTATGAAGTCAGTTCACCTGCACCACCGAATTTATGATGGCAGTACACCCGCACCACCGATTTTTTGAAGTCAGTACACCCGCACCACCGAATTTATGAAGTCAGTACATCCGCACCACCGAATTTATGAAGTCAGTACAGCCGCACCACCGATTTTATGATGTCAGTACACTCGCACCACTGTTTTTATGAAGTCAGTACACCCGCACCACCGTTTTTATGATGTATTTACACTTGCACCACCGAATTTATGATGTCAGTACACCCGCACCACCGATTTTATGATGTCAGTACACTCGCACCACTGATTTTATGATGTCAGTACACCCGTACCACCGATTTTATGATGTCAGTACACTCGCACCACCGATTTTATGAAGTCAGTTCACCTGCACCACCGATTTTAAGATGGCAGTACACCCGCACCACCTAACTTTTAAAGTCAGTACACCCGCACCACCGATTTTATGAAGTCAGTACAGCCGCACCACCGATTTTATGATGTCAGTACACTCGCACCACTGTTTCTATGAAGTCAGTACACCCGCACCACCGTTTTTATGATGTCAGTACACCCGCACCATCGATTTCATGAAGTCAGTACAACCACACCACCTTTTTTATGAAGTCAGTACACCCGCACCACCGATTTTTTTATGTCAGTACACCCGCACCACCGATTTTATGATGTCAGTACACCCGCACCACCGAACTTATGAAGTCAGTGCACCCGCACCACCGATTTTATGAAGTCAGTTCACCTGCACCACCGAATTTATGATGGCAGTACACCCGCACCACCGATTTTTTGAAGTCAGTACACCCGCACCACCGAATTTATGAAGTCAGTACACCCGCACCACCGAATTTATGAAGTCAGTACAGCCGCACCACCGATTTTATGATGTCAGTACACTCGCACCACTGTTTTTATAAAGTCAGTACACCCGCACCACCGTTTTTATGATGTCAGTACACCCGCACCATCGATTTCATGAAGTCAGTTCACCTGCACCACCGAATTTATGATGGCAGTACACCCGCACCACCGATTTTTTGAAGTCAGTACACCCGCACCACCGACTTTATGAAGTCAGTACATCCGCACCACCGATTTTATGATGTCAGTACACTCGCACCACTGTTTTTATGAAGTCAGTACACCCGCACCACCGTTTTTATGAAGTCAGTACACCGGCACCACCGTTTTTATGAAGTCAGTACACCCGCACCACCGAACTTATGAAGTCAGTGCACCCGCACCACCGATTTTATGAAGTCAGTTCACCTGCACCACCGATTTTAAGATGGCAGTACACCCGCACCACCTAACTTTTAAAGTCAGTACACCCGCACCAACGATTTTATGAAGTCAGTACAGCCGCACCACCGATTTTATGATGTCAGTACACTCGCACCACTGTTTTTATGAAGTCAGTACACCCGCACCACCGTTTTTATGATTTCAGTACACCCGCACCATCGATTTCATGAAGTCAGTACAACCACACCACCTTTTTTATGAAGTCAGTACACCCGCACCACCGTTTTTTTTATGTCAGTACACCCGAACCACCGAACTTATGAAGTCAGTGCACCCGCACCACCGATTTTATGAAGTCAGTTCACCTGCACCACCGATTTTATGATGTCAGTACACCCGCACCACCGATTTTATGTTGTCAGTACACCCGCACCATGTTTTTATGAAGTCAGTACACCCGCACCACCGTTTTTATGATATCAGTACACGCGCACCATCGATTTCATGAAGTCAGAACACCCGCACCACCGAATTTATGAAGTCAGTACATCCGCACCACCGATTTTATGATGTCAGTACACCCGCACCACCGATTTTATGTTGTCAGTACACCCGCACCACCGTTTTTATGAAGTCAGTACACCCGCACCACCGAATTTATGAAGTCAGTACATCCGCACCACTGATTTTATGATGTCAGTACACCCGCACCACCGATTTTATGATGTCAGTACACCGGCACCACCAATTTTTTGATGTCAGTACATCCGCACCACCGAATTTATGAAGTCAGTACACCCGCACCACCGATTTTATGTTGGCAGTACACCCGCACCACCGATTTTTTGAAGTCAGTACACCCGCACCACCGTTTTTATGAAGTCAGTACACCCGAACCACCGAACTTATGAAGTCAGTGCACCCGCACCACCGATTTTATGAAGTCAGTACACCCGCACCACCGAACTTATGAAGGCAGTGCACCCGCACCACCGATTTTATGAAGTCAGTTCACCTGCACCACCGATTTTATGATGTCAGTACACCCGCACCACCGAATTTATGATGGCAGTACACCCGCACCACCGATTTTATGTTGGCAGTACACCGGCACCACCTAATTTTTGAAGTCAGTACACCCGCACCACCGAATTTATGAAGTCAGTACATCCGCACCACCGATTTTATGATGTCAGTACACCCGCACCATCGATTTCATGAAGTCAGTACAACCGCACCACCTTTTTTATGAAGTCAGTACACCCGCACCACCGATTTCATGAAGTCAGTACATCCGCACCACCGATTTTATGTTGGCAGTACACCCGCACCACCGATTTTTTGAAGTCAGTACACCCGCACCACCGATTTTATGTTGTCAGTACACCCGCACCACCGTTTTTATGAAGTCAGTACACCCGCACCACCGAATTTATGAAGTCAGTACATCCGCACCACTGATTTTATGATGTCAGTACACCCGCACCACCGATTTTATGATGTCAGTACACCGGCACCACCGATTTTATGATGTCAGTACATCCGCACCACCGAATTTATGAAGTCAGTACACCCGCACCACCGATTTTATGTTGGCAGTACACCCGCACCACCGATTTTTTGAAGTCAGTACACCCGCACCACCGTTTTTATGAAGTCAGTACACCCGAACCACCGAACTTATGAAGTCAGTGCACCCGCACCACCGATTTTATGAAGTAAGTACACCCGCACCACCGAACTTATGAAGGCAGTGCACCCGCACCCCCGATTTTATGAAGTCAGTTCACCTGCACCACCGATTTTATGATGTCAGTACACCCGCACCACCGAATTTATGAAGTCAGTACATCCGCACCACCGATTTTATGATGTCAGTACACCCGCACCATCGATTTCATGAAGTCAGTACAACCGCACCACTTTTTTTATGAAGTCAGTACACCCGCACCACCGATTTTATGGAGTCAGTACACCCGCACCACCGATTTTATGTTGGCAGTACACCCGCACCACCGATTTTTTGAAGTCAGTACACCCGCACCACCGAATTTATGAAGTCAGTACATCCGCACCACCGATTTTATGATGTCAGTACACCCGCACCACCGATTTTATGATGTCAGTACACCCGCACCACCGATTTTATTATGTCAGTACACCCGTACCACCGATTTTATGATGTCAGTACACTCGCACCACCGTTTTTATGATGTCAGTACAACCGCACCACCTTTTTTATGATGTCAGTACACCCGCACCACCGATTTTATGTTGTCAGGTAACCCGCACCACCGTTTTTATGAAGTCAGTACACCCGCACCACCGAACTTATGAAGTCAGTGCACCCGCACCACCGATTTTATGAAGTCAGTACACCCGCACCACCGAACTTATGAAGTCAGTGCACCTGCACCACCGATTTTATTAAGTCAGTTCACCTGCACCACCGATTTTATGATGGCAGTACACCCGCACCACCTAATTTTTGAAGTCAGGACACCCGCACCACCGAATTTATGAAGTCAGTACATCCGCACCACACATTTTATGATGTCAGTACACTCGCACCACTGTTTTTATGAAGTCAGTACACCCGCACCACCGTTTTTATGAAGTCAGTACACCGGCACCACCGTTTTTATGAAGTCAGTACACCCGCACCACCGAACTTATGAAGTCAGTGCACCCGCACCACCGATTTTATGAAGTCAGTTCACCTGCACCACCGATTTTAAGATGGCAGTACACCCGCACCACCTAACTTTTAAAGTCAGTACACCCGCACCAACGATTTTATGAAGTCAGTACAGCCGCACCACCGATTTTATGATGTCAGTACACTCGCACCACTGTTTTTATGAAGTCAGTACACCCGCACCACCGTTTTTATGATTTCAGTACACCCGCACCATCGATTTCATGAAGTCAGTACAACCACACCACCTTTTTTATGAAGTCAGTACACCCGCACCACCGTTTTTTTTTATGTCAGTACACCCGCACCACCGATTTTATGATGTCAGTACACCCGCACCACCGAACTTATGAAGTCAGTGCACCCGCACCACCGATTTTATGAAGTCAGTTCACCTGCACCACCGAATTTATGATGGCAGTACACCCGCACCACCGATTTTTTGAAGTCAGTACACCCGCACCACCGAATTTATGAAGTCAGTACATCCGCACCACCGAATTTATGAAGTCAGTACAGCCGCACCACCGATTTTATGATGTCAGTACACTCGCACCACTGTTTTTATGAAGTCAGTACACCCGCACCACCGTTTTTATGATGTATTTACACTTGCACCACCGAATTTATGATGTCAGTACACCCGCACCACCGATTTTATGATGTCAGTACACTCGCACCACTGATTTTATGATGTCAGTACACCCGTACCACCGATTTTATGATGTCAGTACACTCGCACCACCGATTTTATGAAGTCAGTTCACCTGCACCACCGATTTTAAGATGGCAGTACACCCGCACCACCTAACTTTTAAAGTCAGTACACCCGCACCACCGATTTTATGAAGTCAGTACAGCCGCACCACCGATTTTATGATGTCAGTACACTCGCACCACTGTTTCTATGAAGTCAGTACACCCGCACCACCGTTTTTATGATGTCAGTACACCCGCACCATCGATTTCATGAAGTCAGTACAACCACACCACCTTTTTTATGAAGTCAGTACACCCGCACCACCGATTTTTTTATGTCAGTACACCCGCACCACCGATTTTATGATGTCAGTACACCCGCACCACCGAACTTATGAAGTCAGTGCACCCGCACCACCGATTTTATGAAGTCAGTTCACCTGCACCACCGAATTTATGATGGCAGTACACCCGCACCACCGATTTTTTGAAGTCAGTACACCCGCACCACCGAATTTATGAAGTCAGTACACCCGCACCACCGAATTTATGAAGTCAGTACAGCCGCACCACCGATTTTATGATGTCAGTACACTCGCACCACTGTTTTTATAAAGTCAGTACACCCGCACCACCGTTTTTATGATGTCAGTACACCCGCACCATCGATTTCATGAAGTCAGTTCACCTGCACCACCGAATTTATGATGGCAGTACACCCGCACCACCGATTTTTTGAAGTCAGTACACCCGCACCACCGACTTTATGAAGTCAGTACATCCGCACCACCGATTTTATGATGTCAGTACACTCGCACCACTGTTTTTATGAAGTCAGTACACCCGCACCACCGTTTTTATGAAGTCAGTACACCCGAACCACCGAACTTATGAAGTCAGTGCACCCGCACCACCGATTTTATGAAGTCAGTTCACCTGCACCACCGATTTTATGATGTCAGTACACCCGCACCACCGATTTTATGTTGTCAGTACACCCGCACCATGTTTTTATGAAGTCAGTACACCCGCACCACCGTTTTTATGATATCAGTACACGCGCACCATCGATTTCATGAAGTCAGAACACCCGCACCACCGAATTTATGAAGTCAGTACATCCGCACCACCGATTTTATGATGTCAGTACACCCGCACCACCGATTTTATGTTGTCAGTACACCCGCACCACCGTTTTTATGAAGTCAGTACACCCGCACCACCGAATTTATGAAGACAGTACATCCGCACCACTGATTTTATGATGTCAGTACACCCGCACCACCGATTTTATGATGTCAGTACACCGGCACCACCAATTTTTTGATGTCAGTACATCCGCACCACCGAATTTATGAAGTCAGTACACCCGCACCACCGATTTTATGTTGGCAGTACACCCGCACCACCGATTTTTTGAAGTCAGTACACCCGCACCACCGTTTTTATGAAGTCAGTACACCCGAACCACCGAACTTATGAAGTCAGTGCACCCGCACCACCGATTTTATGAAGTCAGTACACCCGCACCACCGAACTTATGAAGGCAGTGCACCCGCACCACCGATTTTATGAAGTCAGTTCACCTGCACCACCGATTTTATGATGTCAGTACACCCGCACCACCGATTTTATGATGGCAGTACACCCGCACCACCGATTTTATGTTGGCAGTACACCGGCACCACCTAATTTTTGAAGTCAGTACACCCGCACCACCGAATTTATGAAGTCAGTACATCCGCACCACCGATTTTATGATGTCAGTACACCCGCACCATCGATTTCATGAAGTCAGTACAACCGCACCACCTTTTTTATGAAGTCAGTACACCCGCACCACCGATTTCATGAAGTCAGTACATCCGCACCACCGATTTTATGTTGGCAGTACACCCGCACCACCGATTTTTTGAAGTCAGTACACCCGCACCACCGAATTTATGAAGTCAGTACATCCGCACCACCGATTTTATGATGTCAGTACACCCGCACCACCGATTTTATGATGTCAGTACACCCGTACCACCGATTCTATGATGTCAGTACACTCGCACCACCGTTTTTATGAAGTCAGTACAACCGCACCACCGTTTTTATGATTTCAGTACACCCGCACCATCGATTTCATGAAGTCAGTACAACCACACCACCTTTTTTATGAAGTCAGTACACCCGCACCACCGTTTTTTTTATGTCAGTACACCCGCACCACCGATTTTATGATGTCAGTACACCCGCACCACCGAACTTATGAAGTCAGTGCACCCGCACCACCGATTTTATGAAGTCAGTTCACCTGCACCACCGAATTTATGATGGCAGTACACCCGCACCACCGATTTTTTGAAGTCAGTACACCCGCACCACCGAATTTATGAAGTCAGTACATCCGCACCACCGAATTTATGAAGTCAGTACAGCCGCACCACCGATTTTATGATGTCAGTACACTCGCACCACTGTTTTTATGAAGTCAGTACACCCGCACCACCGTTTTTATGATGTATTTACACTTGCACCACCGAATTTATGATGTCAGTACACCCGCACCACCGATTTTATGATGTCAGTACACTCGCACCACTGATTTTATGATGTCAGTACACCCGTACCACCGATTTTATGATGTCAGTACACTCGCACCACCGATTTTATGAAGTCAGTTCACCTGCACCACCGATTTTAAGATGGCAGTACACCCGCACCACCTAACTTTTAAAGTCAGTACACCCGCACCACCGATTTTATGAAGTCAGTACAGCCGCACCACCGATTTTATGATGTCAGTACACTCGCACCACTGTTTCTATGAAGTCAGTACACCCGCACCACCGTTTTTATGATGTCAGTACACCCGCACCATCGATTTCATGAAGTCAGTACAACCACACCACCTTTTTTATGAAGTCAGTACACCCGCACCACCGATTTTTTTATGTCAGTACACCCGCACCACCGATTTTATGATGTCAGTACACCCGCACCACCGAACTTATGAAGTCAGTGCACCCGCACCACCGATTTTATGAAGTCAGTTCACCTGCACCACCGAATTTATGATGGCAGTACACCCGCACCACCGATTTTTTGAAGTCAGTACACCCGCACCACCGAATTTATGAAGTCAGTACACCCGCACCACCGAATTTATGAAGTCAGTACAGCCGCACCACCGATTTTATGATGTCAGTACACTCGCACCACTGTTTTTATAAAGTCAGTACACCCGCACCACCGTTTTTATGATGTCAGTACACCCGCACCATCGATTTCATGAAGTCAGTTCACCTGCACCACCGAATTTATGATGGCAGTACACCCGCACCACCGATTTTTTGAAGTCAGTACACCCGCACCACCGACTTTATGAAGTCAGTACATCCGCACCACCGATTTTATGATGTCAGTACACTCGCACCACTGTTTTTATGAAGTCAGTACACCCGCACCACCGTTTTTATGAAGTCAGTACACCCGAACCACCGAACTTATGAAGTCAGTGCACCCGCACCACCGATTTTATGAAGTCAGTTCACCTGCACCACCGATTTTATGATGTCAGTACACCCGCACCACCGATTTTATGTTGTCAGTACACCCGCACCATGTTTTTATGAAGTCAGTACACCCGCACCACCGTTTTTATGATATCAGTACACGCGCACCATCGATTTCATGAAGTCAGAACACCCGCACCACCGAATTTATGAAGTCAGTACATCCGCACCACCGATTTTATGATGTCAGTACACCCGCACCACCGATTTTATGTTGTCAGTACACCCGCACCACCGTTTTTATGAAGTCAGTACACCCGCACCACCGAATTTATGAACACAGTACATCCGCACCACTGATTTTATGATGTCAGTACACCCGCACCACCGATTTTATGATGTCAGTACACCGGCACCACCAATTTTTTGATGTCAGTACATCCGCACCACCGAATTTATGAAGTCAGTACACCCGCACCACCGATTTTATGTTGGCAGTACACCCGCACCACCGATTTTTTGAAGTCAGTACACCCGCACCACCGTTTTTATGAAGTCAGTACACCCGAACCACCGAACTTATGAAGTCAGTGCACCCGCACCACCGATTTTATGAAGTCAGTACACCCGCACCACCGAACTTATGAAGGCAGTGCACCCGCACCACCGATTTTATGAAGTCAGTTCACCTGCACCACCGATTTTATGATGTCAGTACACCCGCACCACCGATTTTATGATGGCAGTACACCCGCACCACCGATTTTATGTTGGCAGTACACCGGCACCACCTAATTTTTGAAGTCAGTACACCCGCACCACCGAATTTATGAAGTCAGTACATCCGCACCACCGATTTTATGATGTCAGTACACCCGCACCATCGATTTCATGAAGTCAGTACAACCGCACCACCTTTTTTATGAAGTCAGTACACCCGCACCACCGATTTCATGAAGTCAGTACATCCGCACCACCGATTTTATGTTGGCAGTACACCCGCACCACCGATTTTTTGAAGTCAGTACACCCGCACCACCGAATTTATGAAGTCAGTACATCCGCACCACCGATTTTATGATGTCAGTACACCCGCACCACCGATTTTATGATGTCAGTACACCCGTACCACCGATTCTATGATGTCAGTACACTCGCACCACCGTTTTTATGAAGTCAGTACAACCGCACCACCGTTTTTATGATTTCAGTACACCCGCACCATCGATTTCATGAAGTCAGTACAACCACACCACCTTTTTTATGAAGTCAGTACACCCGCACCACCGTTTTTTTTATGTCAGTACACCCGCACCACCGATTTTATGATGTCAGTACACCCGCACCACCGAACTTATGAAGTCAGTGCACCCGCACCACCGATTTTATGAAGTCAGTTCACCTGCACCACCGAATTTATGATGGCAGTACACCCGCACCACCGATTTTTTGAAGTCAGTACACCCGCACCACCGAATTTATGAAGTCAGTACATCCGCACCACCGAATTTATGAAGTCAGTACAGCCGCACCACCGATTTTATGATGTCAGTACACTCGCACCACTGTTTTTATGAAGTCAGTACACCCGCACCACCGTTTTTATGATGTATTTACACTTGCACCACCGAATTTATGATGTCAGTACACCCGCACCACCGATTTTATGATGTCAGTACACTCGCACCACTGATTTTATGATGTCAGTACACCCGTACCACCGATTTTATGATGTCAGTACACTCGCACCACCGATTTTATGAAGTCAGTTCACCTGCACCACCGATTTTAAGATGGCAGTACACCCGCACCACCTAACTTTTAAAGTCAGTACACCCGCACCACCGATTTTATGAAGTCAGTACAGCCGCACCACCGATTTTATGATGTCAGTACACTCGCACCACTGTTTCTATGAAGTCAGTACACCCGCACCACCGTTTTTATGATGTCAGTACACCCGCACCATCGATTTCATGAAGTCAGTACAACCACACCACCTTTTTTATGAAGTCAGTACACCCGCACCACCGATTTTTTTATGTCAGTACACCCGCACCACCGATTTTATGATGTCAGTACACCCGCACCACCGAACTTATGAAGTCAGTGCACCCGCACCACCGATTTTATGAAGTCAGTTCACCTGCACCACCGAATTTATGATGGCAGTACACCCGCACCACCGATTTTTTGAAGTCAGTACACCCGCACCACCGAATTTATGAAGTCAGTACACCCGCACCACCGAATTTATGAAGTCAGTACAGCCGCACCACCGATTTTATGATGTCAGTACACTCGCACCACTGTTTTTATAAAGTCAGTACACCCGCACCACCGTTTTTATGATGTCAGTACACCCGCACCATCGATTTCATGAAGTCAGTTCACCTGCACCACCGAATTTATGATGGCAGTACACCCGCACCACCGATTTTTTGAAGTCAGTACACCCGCACCACCGACTTTATGAAGTCAGTACATCCGCACCACCGATTTTATGATGTCAGTACACTCGCACCACTGTTTTTATGAAGTCAGTACACCCGCACCACCGTTTTTATGAAGTCAGTACACCCGAACCACCGAACTTATGAAGTCAGTGCACCCGCACCACCGATTTTATGAAGTCAGTTCACCTGCACCACCGATTTTATGATGTCAGTACACCCGCACCACCGATTTTATGTTGTCAGTACACCCGCACCATGTTTTTATGAAGTCAGTACACCCGCACCACCGTTTTTATGATATCAGTACACGCGCACCATCGATTTCATGAAGTCAGAACACCCGCACCACCGAATTTATGAAGTCAGTACATCCGCACCACCGATTTTATGATGTCAGTACACCCGCACCACCGATTTTATGTTGTCAGTACACCCGCACCACCGTTTTTATGAAGTCAGTACACCCGCACCACCGAATTTATGAAGACAGTACATCCGCACCACTGATTTTATGATGTCAGTACACCCGCACCACCGATTTTATGATGTCAGTACACCGGCACCACCAATTTTTTGATGTCAGTACATCCGCACCACCGAATTTATGAAGTCAGTACACCCGCACCACCGATTTTATGTTGGCAGTACACCCGCACCACCGATTTTTTGAAGTCAGTACACCCGCACCACCGTTTTTATGAAGTCAGTACACCCGAACCACCGAACTTATGAAGTCAGTGCACCCGCACCACCGATTTTATGAAGTCAGTACACCCGCACCACCGAACTTATGAAGGCAGTGCACCCGCACCACCGATTTTATGAAGTCAGTTCACCTGCACCACCGATTTTATGATGTCAGTACACCCGCACCACCGATTTTATGATGGCAGTACACCCGCACCACCGATTTTATGTTGGCAGTACACCGGCACCACCTAATTTTTGAAGTCAGTACACCCGCACCACCGAATTTATGAAGTCAGTACATCCGCACCACCGATTTTATGATGTCAGTACACCCGCACCATCGATTTCATGAAGTCAGTACAACCGCACCACCTTTTTTATGAAGTCAGTACACCCGCACCACCGATTTCATGAAGTCAGTACATCCGCACCACCGATTTTATGTTGGCAGTACACCCGCACCACCGATTTTTTGAAGTCAGTACACCCGCACCACCGAATTTATGAAGTCAGTACATCCGCACCACCGATTTTATGATGTCAGTACACCCGCACCACCGATTTTATGATGTCAGTACACCCGTACCACCGATTCTATGATGTCAGTACACTCGCACCACCGTTTTTATGAAGTCAGTACAACCGCACCACCTTTTTTATGATGTCAGTACACCCGCACCACCGATTTTATGTTGTCAGTACACCCGCACCACCGTTTTTATGAAGTCAGTACACCCGCACCACCGAACTTATGAAGTCAGTGCACCCGCACCACCGATTTTATGAAGTCAGTACACCCGCACCACCGAACTTATGAAGTCAGTGCACCTGCACCACCGATTTTATGAAGTCAGTTCACCTGCACCACCGATTTTATGATGGCAGTACACCCGCACCACCTAATTTTTGAAGTCAGGACACCCGCACCACCGAATTTATGAAGTCAGTACATCCGCACCACCGATTTTATGATGTCAGTACACTCGCACCACTATTTTTATGAAGTCAGTACACCCGCACCACCGTTTTTATGAAGTCAGTACACCCGCACCACCGTTTTTATGAAGTCAGTACACCCGCACCACCGAACTTATGAAGTCAGTGCACCCGCACCACCGATTTTATGAAGTCAGTTCACCTGCACCACCGATTTTAAGATGGCAGTACACCCGCACCACCGATTTTATGAAGTCAGTACAGCCGCACCACCGATTTTATGATGTCAGTACACTCGCACCACTGTTTTTATGAAGTCAGTACACCCGCACCACCGTTTTTATGATGTCAGTACACCCGCACCATCGATTTCATGAAGTCAGTACAACCACACCACCTTTTTTATGAAGTCAGTACACCCGCACCACCGATTTTTTTATGTCAGTACACCCGCACCACCGAACTTATGAAGTCAGTGCACCCGCACCACCGATTTTATGAAGTCAGTTCACCTGCACCACCGAATTTATGATGGCAGTACACCCGCACCACCGATTTTTTGAAGTCAGTACACCCGCACCACCGAATTTATGAAGTCAGTACACCCGCACCACCGAATTTATGAAGTCAGTACAGCCGCACCACCGATTTTATGATGTCAGTACACTCGCACCACTGTTTTTATGAAGTCAGTACACCCGCACCACCGTTTTTATGATGTATTTACACTTGCACCACCGAATTTATGATGTCAGTACACCCGCACCACCGATTTTATGATGTCAGTACACTCGCACCACTGATTTTATGATGTCAGTACACCCGTACCACCGATTTTATGATGTCAGTACACTCGCACCACCGATTTTATGAAGTCAGTTCACCTGCACCACCGATTTTAAGATGGCAGTACACCCGCACCACCTAACTTTTAAAGTCAGTACACCCGCACCACCGATTTTATGAAGTCAGTACAGCCGCACCACCGATTTTATGATGTCAGTACACTCGCACCACTGTTTTAATGAAGTCAGTACACCCGCACCACCGTTTTTATGATGTCAGTACACCCGCACCATCGATTTCATGAAGTCAGTACAACCACACCACCTTTTTTATGAAGTCAGTACAACCGCACCACATTTTTTATGAAGTCAGTACACCCGCACCACCGATTTTATGTTGTTAGTACACCCGCACCACCGTTTTTATGAAGTCAGTACACCCGCACCACCGAACTTATGAAGTCAGTGCACCCGCACCACCGAATTTATGAAGTCAGTACATCCGCACCACCGATTTTATTATGTCAGTACACTCGCACCACCGTTTTTATGAAGTCAGTACACACGCACCACCGTTTTTATGATATCAGTACACCCGCACCATCGATTTCATGAAGTCAGTACACCCGCACCACCGATTTTATGATGTCAGTACGCCCGCACCACCGATTTTATGATGTCAGTACACCCGCACCACCGAATTTATGATGTCAGTACACTCGCACCACTGATTTTATGATGGCAGTACACCCGCACCACCGAATTTATGATGTCAGTACACCCGTACCACCGAACTTATGAAGTCAGTGCACACGCACCACCGATTTTATGAAGTCAGTACACCCGCACCACCGAACTTATGAAGTCAGTGCACCCGCACCACCGATTTTATGAAGTCAGTTCACCTGGAACACCTAATTTTTGAAGTCAGTACACCCGCACCACCGAATTTATGATGTCAGTACACCCGTACCACCGAACTTATGAAGTCAGTGCACACGCACCACCGATTTTATGAAGTCAGTACACCCGCACCACCGAACTTATGAAGTCAGTGCACCCGCACCACCGATTTTATGATGGCAGTACACCCGCACCACCTAATTTTTGAAGTCAGTACACCCGCACCACCGAATTTATGATGTCAGTACACTCGCACCACTGATTTTATGATGGCAGTACACCCGCACCACCGAATTTATGATGTCAGTACACTCGCACCACTGATTTTATGATGTCAGTACACCCGCACCACCGAATTTATGATGTCAGTACACTCGCACCACTGATTTTATGATGTCAGTACACCCGCACCACCGAATTTATGATGTCAGTACACTCGCACCACTGATTTTATGATGTCAGTACACTCGCACCACTGTTTTTATGAAGTCAGTAAACCCGCACCACCGTTTTTATGATGTCAGTACACCCGCACCATTGATTTCATGAAGTCAGTACAACCGCACCACCTTTTTTATGAAGTCAGTACACCCGCACCACCGATTTTATGATGTATTTACACTTGCACCACCGAATTTATGATGTCAGTACACCCGCACCACCGATTTTTTATGGCAGTACACCCGCACCACCGAACATATGAAGTCAGTGCACCCGCGCCACCGATTTTATGTTGTCAGTACACCCGCATCACCGTTTTTATGAAGTCAGTACACCCGCACCACCGAATTTATGAAGTCAGTACATCCGCACCACTGAATTTATGATGTCAGTACACCCGCACCACCGATTTTATGATGTCAGTACACCGGCACCACCGATTTTATGATGTCAGTACATCCGCACCACCGAATTTATGAAGTCAGTACACCCGCACCACCGATTTTATGTTGGCAGTACACCCGCACCACCGATTTTTTGAAGTCAGTACACCAGCACCACCGAATTTATGAAGTCAGTACATCCGCACCACCGATTTTATGATGTCAGTACACCCGCACCATCGATTTCATGAAGTCAGTACAACCGCACCACCTTTTTTATCAAGTCAGTACACCCGCACCCCGATTTTATGATGTCAGTACACCCGCACCACCGATTTTATTATGTCAGTACACCCGTACCACCGATTTTATGATGTCAGTACACTCGCACCACCGTTTTTATGAAGTCAGTACAACCGCACCACCTTTTTTATGAAGTCAGTACCCCCGCACCACCGATTTTATGTTGTCAGTACACCTGCACCACCGTTTTTAAGAAGTCAGTACACCCGCACCACCGAACTTATGAAGTCAGTGCACCCGCACCACCGATTTTATGAAGTCAGTACACCCGCATCACCGAACTTATGAAGTCAGTGCACCCGCACCACCGATTTTATGAAGTCAGTTCACCTGCACCACCGATTTTATGATGGCAGTACACCCGCACCACCTAATTTTTGAAGTCAGTACACCCGCACCACCGAATTTATGAAGTCAGTACATCCGCACCACCGATTTTATGATGTCAGTACACTCGCACCACTGTTTTTATGAAGTCAGTACACCCGCACCACCGAATTTATGATGTCAGTACACTCGCACCACCGTTTTTATGAAGTCAGTACAACCGCACCACCTTTTTTATGAAGTCAGTACACCCGCACCACCGATTTTATGTTGTCAGTACACCCGCACCACCGTTTTTATGAAGTCAGTACACCCGCACCACCGAACTTATGAAGTCAGTGCACCCGCACCACCGATTTTATGAAGTCAGTTCACCTGCACCACCGAATTTATGATGGCAGTACACCCGCACCACCGATTTTTTGAAGTCAGTACACCCGCACCACCGAATTTATGAAGTCAGTACACCCGCACCACCGAATTTATGAAGTCAGTACAGCCGCACCACCGATTTTATGATGTCAGTACACTCGCACCACTGTTTTTATGAAGTCAGTACACCCGCACCACCGTTTTCATGATGTATTTACACTTGCACCACCGAATTTATGATGTCAGTACACCCGCACCACCGATTTTATGATGTCAGTACACTCGCACCACTGATTTTATGATGTCAGTACACCCGTACCACCGATTTTATGATGTCAGTACACTCGCACCACCGATTTTATGAAGTCAGTTCACCTGCACCACCGATTTTAAGATGGCAGTACACCCGCACCACCTAACTTTTAAAGTCAGTACACCCGCACCACCGATTTTATGAAGTCAGTACAGCCGCACCACCGATTTTATGATGTCAGTACACTCGCACCACTGTTTTTATGAAGTCAGTACACCCGCACCACCGTTTTTATGATGTCAGTACACCCGCACCATCGATTTCAGGAAGTCAGTACAACCACACCACCTTTTTTATGAAGTCAGTACACCCGCACCACCGATTTTTTTATGTCAGTACACCCGCACCACCGATTTTATGATGTCAGTACACCCGCACCACCGAACTTATGAAGTCAGTGCACCCGCACCACCGATTTTATGAAGTCAGTTCACCTGCACCACCGAATTTATGATGGCAATACACCCGCACCACCGATTTTTTGAAGTCAGTACACCCGCACCACCGAATTTATGAAGTCAGTACACCCGCACCACCGAATTTATGAAGTCAGTACAGCCGCAACCCCGATTTTATGTTGTCAGTACACTCGCACCACTGTTTTTATGAAGTCAGTACACCCGCACCACCGTTTTTATGATGTCAGTACACCCGCACCATCGATTTCATGAAGTCAGTACAACCGCACCACCTTTTTTATGAAGTCAGTACACCCGCACCACCGATTTTTTTATGTCAGTACACCCGCACCATCGATTATATGATGTCAGTACACCCGTACCACCGATTTTATGATGTCAGTACACTCGCACCACCGTTTTTATGAAGTCAGTACAACCGCACCACATTTTTTATGAAGTCAGTACACCCGCACCACCGATTTTATGTTGTTAGTACACCCGCACCACCGTTTTTATGAAGTCAGTACACCCGCACCACCGAACTTATGAAGTCAGTGCACCCGCACCACCGAATTTATGAAGTCAGTACACTCGCACCACCGTTTTTATGAAGTCAGTACAACCGCACCACTTTTTTTATGAAGTCAGTACACCCGCACCACCGATTTTATGTTGTTAGTACACCCGCACCACCGTTTTTATGAAGTCAGTACACCCGCACCATCGATTATATGATGTCAGTACACCCGTACCACCGATTTTATGATGTCAGTACACTCGCACCACCGTTTTTATGAAGTCAGTACAACCGCACCACATTTTTTATGAAGTCAGTACACCCGCACCACCGATTTTATGTTGTTAGTACACCCGCACCACCGTTTTTATGAAGTCAGTACACCCGCACCACCGAACTTATGAAGTCAGTACTACACCCGTACCACCGATTTTATGATGTCAGTACACTCGCACCACCGTTTTTATGAAGTCAGTACAACCGCACCACATTTTTTATGAAGTCAGTACACCCGCACCACCGATTTTATGTTGTTAGTACACCCGCACCACCGTTTTTATGAAGTCAGTACACCCGCACCACCGAACTTATGAAGTCAGTACACTCGCACCACTGATTTTATGATGTCAGTACACCCGTACCACCGATTTTATGATGTCAGTACACTCGCACCACCGATTTTATGAAGTCAGTTCACCTGCACCACCGATTTTAAGATGGCAGTACACCCGCACCACCTAACTTTTAAAGTCAGTACACCCGCACCACCGATTTTATGAAGTCAGTACAGCCGCACCACCGATTTTATGATGTCAGTACACTCGCACCACTGTTTTTATGAAGTCAGTACACCCGCACCACCGTTTTTATGATGTCAGTACACCCGCACCATCGATTTCATGAGGTCAGTACAACCACACCACCTTTTTTATGAAGTCAGTACACCCGCACCACCGATTTTTTTATGTCAGTACACCCGCACCACCGATTTTATGATGTCAGTACACCCGCACCACCGAACTTATGAAGTCAGTGCACCCGCACCACCGATTTTATGAAGTCAGTTCACCTGCACCACCGAATTTATGATGGCAGTACACCCGCACCACCGATTTTTTGAAGTCAGTACACCCGCACCACCGAATTTATGAAGTCAGTACACCCGCACCACCGAATTTATGAAGTCAGTACAGCCGCACCACCGATTTTATGTTGTCAGTACACTCGCACCACTGTTTTTATGAAGTCAGTACACCCGCACCACCGTTTTTATGATGTCAGTACACCCGCACCATCGATTTCATGAAGTCAGTACAACCGCACCACCTTTTTTATGAAGTCAGTACACCCGCACCACCGATTTTTTTATGTCAGTACACCCGCACCATCGATTATATGATGTCAGTACACCCGTACCACCGATTTTATGATGTCAGTACACTCGCACCACCGTTTTTATGAAGTCAGTACAACCGCACCACATTTTTTATGAAGTCAGTACACCCGCACCACCGATTTTATGTTGTTAGTACACCCGCACCACCGTTTTTATGAAGTCAGTACACCCGCACCACCGAACTTATGAAGTCAGTGCACCCGCACCACCGAATTTATGAAGTCAGTACATCCGCACCACCGATTTTATGATGTCAGTACACTCGCACCACCGTTTTTATGAAGTCAGTACACCCGCACCACCGTTTTTATGATATCAGTACACCCGCACCATCGATTTCATGAAGTCAGTACACCCGCACCACCGATTTTATGATGTCAGTACGCCCGCACCACCGATTTTATGATGTCAGTACACCCGCACCACCGAATTTATGATGTCAGTACACTCGCACCACTGATTTTATGATGGCAGTACACCCGCACCACCGAATTTATGATGTCAGTACACCCGTACCACCGAACTTATGAAGTCAGTGCACACGCACCACCGATTTTATGAAGTCAGTACACCCGCACCACCGAACTTATGAAGTCAGTGCACCCGCACCACCGATTTTATGAAGTCAGTTCACCTGGACCACCGATTTTATGATGGCAGTACACCCGCACCACCTAATTTTTGAAGTCAGTACACCCGCACCACCGAATTTATGATGTCAGTACACTCGCACCACTGATTTTATGATGGCAGTACACCCGCACCACCGAATTTATGATGTCAGTACACTCGCACCACTGATTTTATGATGTCAGTACACCCGCACCACCGAATTTATGATGTCAGTACACTCGCACCACTGATTTTATGATGTCAGTACACCCGCACCACCGAATTTATGATGTCAGTACACTCGCACCACTGATTTTATGATGTCAGTACACTCGCACCACTGTTTTTATGAAGTCAGTACACCCGCACCACCGTTTTTATGATGTCAGTACACCCGCACCATCGATTTCATGAAGTCAGTACAACCGCACCACCTTTTTTATGAAGTCAGTACACCCGCACCACCGATTTTATGATGTATTTACACTTGCACCACCGAATTTATGATGTCAGTACACCCGCACCACCGATTTTTTATGGCAGTACACCCGCACCACCGAACATATGAAGTCAGTGCACCCGCGCCACCGATTTTATGTTGTCAGTACACCCGCATCACCGTTTTTATGAAGTCAGTACACCCGCACCACCGAATTTATGAAGTCAGTACATCCGCACCACTGAATTTATGATGTCAGTACACCCGCACCACCGATTTTATGATGTCAGTACACCGGCACCACCGATTTTATGATGTCAGTACATCCGCACCACCGAATTTATGAAGTCAGTACACCCGCACCACCGATTTTATGTTGGCAGTACACCCGCACCACCGATTTTTTGAAGTCAGTACACCAGCACCACCGAATTTATGAAGTCAGTACATCCGCACCACCGATTTTATGATGTCAGTACACCCGCACCATCGATTTCATGAAGTCAGTACAACCGCACCACCTTTTTTATGAAGTCAGTACACCCGCACCACCGATTTTATGATGTCAGTACACCCGCACCACCGATTTTATTATGTCAGTACACCCGTACCACCGATTTTATGATGTCAGTACACTCGCACCACCGTTTTTATGAAGTCAGTACAACCGCACCACCTTTTGTATGAAGTCAGTACCCCCGCACCACCGATTTTATGTTGTCAGTACACCCGCACCACCGTTTTTATGAAGTCAGTACACCCGCACCACCGAACTTATGAAGTCAGTGCACCCGCACCACCGATTTTATGAAGTCAGTACACCCGCATCACCGAACTTATGAAGTCAGTGCACCCGCACCACCGATTTTATGAAGTCAGTTCACCTGCACCACCGATTTTATGATGGCAGTACACCCGCACCACCTAATTTTTGAAGTCAGTACACCCGCACCACCGAATTTATGAAGTCAGTACATCCGCACCACCGATTTTATGATGTCAGTACACTCGCACCACTGTTTTTATGAAGTCAGTACACCCGCACCACCGTTTTTATGATGTCAGTACACCCGCACCATCGATTTCATGAAGTCAGTACAACCGCACCACCTTTTTTATGAAGTCAGTACACCCGCACCACCGATTTTATGATGTATTTACACTTGCACCACCGAATTTATGATGTCAGTACACCCGCACCACCGATTTTTTATGGCAGTACACCCGCACCACCGAACATATGAAGTCAGTGCACCCGCGCCACCGATTTTATGTTGTCAGTACACCCGCATCACCGTTTTTATGAAGTCAGTACACCCGCACCACCGAATTTATGAAGTCAGTACATCCGCACCACTGAATTTATGATGTCAGTACACCCGCACCACCGATTTTATGATGTCAGTACACCGGCACCACCGATTTTATGATGTCAGTACATCCGCACCACCGAATTTATGAAGTCAGTACACCCGCACCACCGATTTTATGTTGGCAGTACACCCGCACCACCGATTTTTTGAAGTCAGTACACCAGCACCACCGAATTTATGAAGTCAGTACATCCGCACCACCGATTTTATGATGTCAGTACACCCGCACCATCGATTTCATGAAGTCAGTACAACCGCACCACCTTTTTTATGAAGTCAGTACACCCGCACCACCGATTTTATGATGTCAGTACACCCGCACCACCGATTTTATTATGTCAGTACACCCGTACCACCGATTTTATGATGTCAGTACACTCGCACCACCGTTTTTATGAAGTCAGTACAACCGCACCACCTTTTGTATGAAGTCAGTACCCCCGCACCACCGATTTTATGTTGTCAGTACACCCGCACCACCGTTTTTATGAAGTCAGTACACCCGCACCACCGAACTTATGAAGTCAGTGCACCCGCACCACCGATTTTATGAAGTCAGTACACCCGCATCACCGAACTTATGAAGTCAGTGCACCCGCACCACCGATTTTATGAAGTCAGTTCACCTGCACCACCGATTTTATGATGGCAGTACACCCGCACCACCTAATTTTTGAAGTCAGTACACCCGCACCACCGAATTTATGAAGTCAGTACATCCGCACCACCGATTTTATGATGTCAGTACACTCGCACCACTGTTTTTATGAAGTCAGTACACCCGCACCACCGTTTTATGAAGTCAGTACACCCGCACCACCGTTTTTATGAAGTCAGTACACCCGCACCACCGAACTTATGAAGTCAGTGCACCCGCACCACCGATTTTATGAAGTCAGTTCACCTGCACCACCGATTTTAAGATGGCAGTACACCCGCACCACCTAACTTTTAAAGTCAGTACACCCGCACCACCGATTTTATGAAGTCAGTACAGCCGCACCACCGATTTTATGATGTCAGTACACTCGCACCACTGTTTTTATGAAGTCAGTACACCCGCACCACCGTTTTTAGGATGTCAGTACACCCGCACCATCGATTTCATGAAGTCAGTACAACCACACCACCTTTTTTATGAAGTCAGTACACCCGCACCACCGATTTTTTTATGTCAGTACACCCGCACCACCGATTTTATGATGTCAGTACACCCGTACCACGGATTTTATGATGTCAGTACACTCGCACCACCGTTTTTATGAAGTCAGTACAACCGCACCACCTTTTTTATGAAGTCAGTACACCCGCACCACCGATTTTATGTTGTCAGTACACCCGCACCACCGTTTTTATGAAGTCAGTACACCCGCACCACCGAACTTATGAAGTCAGTGCACCCGCACTACCGATTTTATGAAGTCAGTTCACCTGCACCACCGAATTTATGATGGCAGTACACCCGCACCACCGATTTTTTGAAGTCAGTACACCCGCACCACCGAATTTATGAAGTCAGTACATCCGCACCATCGATTTTATGATGTCAGTACACTCGCACCACCGTTTTTATGAAGTCAGTACACCCGCACCACCGTTTTTATGATATCAGTACACCCGCACCATCGATTTCATGAAGTCAGTACACCCGCACCACCGATTTTATGATGTCAGTACGCCCGCACCACCGATTTTATGATGTCAGTACACCCGCACCACCGAATTTATGATGTCAGTACACTCGCACCACTGATTTTATGATGTCAGTACATCCGCACCACCGAATTTATGATGTCAGTACACTCGCACCACTGATTTTATGATGTCAGTACACCCGAACCACCGTATTTATGATGTCAGTACACTCGCACCACTGATTTTATGATGTCAGTACACCCGCGCCACCGATTTTATGATGTATTTACACTTGCATCACCGAATTTATGATGTCAGTACACCCGCACCACCGATTTTTTTATGGCAGTACACCCGCACCACCGAACATATGAAGTCAGTGCACCCGCACCACCGATTTTATGTTGTCAGTACACCCGCACCACCGTTTTATGAAGTCAGTACACCCGCACCACCGAACTTATGAAGTCAGTGCACCCGCACCACCGATTTTATGAAGTCAGTTCACCTGCACCACCGATTTTAAGATGGCAGTACACCCGCACCACCTAATTTTTGAAGTCAGTACACCCGCACCACCGACTTTATGAAGTCAGTACACCCGCACCACCGTTTTTATGAAGTCAGTACACCCGCACCACCGAACTTATGAAGTCAGTGCACCCGAACCACCGATTTTATGAAGTCAGTTCACCTGCACCACCGATTTTAAGATGGCAGTACACCCGCACCACCTAACTTTTAAAGTCAGTACACCCGCACCACCGATTTTATGAAGTCAGTACACCCGCACCACCGATTTTTTTATGTCAGTACACCCGCACCACCGATTTTATGATGTCAGTACACCCGCACCACCGAACTTATGAAGTCAGTGCACCCGCACCACCGATTTTATGAAGTCAGTTCACCTGCAACACCGAATTTATGATGGCAGTACACCCGCACCACCGATTTTTTGAAGTCAGTACACCCGCACCACCGAATTTATGAAGTCAGTACACCCGCACCACCGAATTTATGAAGTCAGTACAGCCGCACCACCGATTTTATGATGTCAGTACACTCGCACCACTGTTTTTATGAAGTCAGTACACCCGCACCACCGTTTTTATGATGTCAGTACACCCGCACCATCGATTTCATGAAGTCAGTACAACCGCACCACCTTTTTTATGAAGTCAGTACACCCGCACCACCGATTTTTTTATGTCAGTACACCCGCACCACCGATTTTATGATGTCAGTACACCCGTACCACCGATTTTATGATGTCAGTACACTCGCACCACCGTTTTTATGAAGTCAGTACAACCGCACCACATTTTTTATGAAGTCAGTACACCCGCACCACCGATTTTATGTTGTTAGTACACCCGCACCACCGTTTTTATGAAGTCAGTACACCCGCACCACCGAACTTATGAAGTCAGTGCACCCGCACCACCGAATTTATGAAGTCAGTACATCCGCACCACCGATTTTATGATGTCAGTACACTCGCACCACCGTTTTTATGAAGTCAGTACACCCGCACCACCGTTTTTATGATATCAGTACACCCGCACCATCGATTTCATGAAGTCAGTACACCCGCACCACCGATTTTATGATGTCAGTACGCCCGCACCACCTATTTTATGATGTCAGTACACCCGCACCACCGAATTTATGATGTCAGTACACTCGCACCACTGATTTTATGATGGCAGTACACCCGCACCACCGAATTTATGATGTCAGTACACCCGTACCACCAAACTTATGAAGTCAGTGCACACGCACCACCGATTTTATGAAGTCAGTACACCCGCACCACCGAACTTATGAAGTCAGTGCACCCGCACCACCGATTTTATGAAGTCAGTTCACCTGCACCACCGATTTTATGATGGCAGTACACCCGCACCACCTAATTTTTGAAGTCAGTACACCCGCACCACCGAATTTATGATGTCAGTACACTCGCACCACTGATTTTATGATGTCAGTACACCCGCACCACCGAATTTATGATGTCAGTACACTCGCACCACTGATTTTATGATGTCAGTACACCCGCACCACCGAATTTATGATGTCAGTACACCCGCGCCACCGATTTTATGATGTATTTACACTTGCACCACCGAATTTATGATGTCAGTACACCCGCACCACCGATTTTTTATGGCAGTACACCCGCACCACCGAACATATGAAGTCAGTGCACCCGCACCACCGATTTTATGTTTTCAGTACACCCGCACCACCGTTTTTATGAAGTCAGTACACCCGCACCACCGCATTTATGAAGTCAGTACATCCGCACCACTGAATTTATGATGTCAGTACACCCGCACCACCGATTTTATGATGTCAGTACACCGGCACCACCGATTTTATGATGTCAGTACATCCGCACCACCGAATTTATGAAGTCAGTACACCCGCACCACCGATTTTATGTTGGCAGTACACCCGCACCACCGATTTTTTTAAGTCAGTACACCAGCACCACCGAATTTATGAAGTCAGTACATCCGCACCACCGATTTTATGATGTCAGTACACCTGCACCATCGATTTCATGAAGTCAGTACACCCGAACCACCGAATTTATGATGTCAGTACACTCGCACCACTGATTTTATGATGGCAGTACACCCGCACCACCGAATTTATGATGTCAGTACACTCGCACCACTGATTTTATGATGTCAGTACATCCGCACCACCGAATTTATGATGTCAGTACACTCGCACCACTGATTTTATGATGTCAGTACACCCGCACCACCGTATTTATGATGTCAGTACACTCGCACCACTGATTTTATGATGTCAGTACACCCGCGCCACCGATTTTATGATGTATTTACACTTGCATCACCGAATTTATGATGTCAGTACACCCGCACCACCGATTTTTTATGGCAGTACACCCGTACCACCGAACATATGAAGTCAGTTCACCCGCACCACCGATTTTATGTTGTCAGTACACCCGCACCACCGTTTTTATGAAGTCAGTACACCCGCACCACCGAATTTATGAAGTCAGTACACCCGCACCACCGATTTTATGACGTCAGTACACTCGCACCACTGTTTTTATGAAGTCAGTACACCCGCACCACCGTTTTTATGAAGTCAGTACACCCGAACCACCGAACTTATGAAGTCAGTGCACCCGCACCACCGATTTTATGAAGTCAGTACACCCGCACCACCGAACTTATGAAGTCAGTGCACCCGCACCACCGATTTTATGAAGTCAGTTCACCTGCACCACCGATTTTTTGATGTCAGTACACCCGCACCACCGATTTTATGATGGCAGTACACCCGCACCACCGAATTTATGAAGTCAGTACAACCGCACCACCGATTTTATGTTGGCAGTACACCCGCACCACCGAATTTATGAAGTCAGTACATCCGCACCACCGATTTTATGATGTCAGTACACCCGCACCATCGATTTCATGAAGTCAGTACAACCGCACCACCTTTTTTATGAAGTCAGTACACCCGCACCACCGATTTTATGATGTCAGTACACCCGCACCACCGATTTTATGATGTCAGTACACCCGTACCACCGATTTTATAAAGTCAGTACACTCGCACCACCGTTTTTATGAAGTCAGCACAACCGCACCACCTTTTTATGGAGTCAGTACACCCGCACCACCGATTTTATGTTGTCAGTACACCCGCACCACCGTTTTTATGAAGTCAGTACACCCGCACCATCGAACTTATGAAGTCAGTGCACCCGCACCACCGATTTTATGAAGTCAGTTCACCTGCACCACCGAATTTATGATGGCAGTACACCCGCACCACTGAATTTTTTAAGTCAGTACACCCGCACCACCGAATTTATGAAGTCAGTGCACTCGCACCACCGATTTTATGAAGTCAGTTCACCTGCACCACCGAATTTATGATGGCAGTACACCCGCACTACCGAATTTTTGAAGTCAGTACAGCCGCACCACCGATTTTATGAAGTCAGTACACCCGCACCACCGATTTTATGTTGTCAGTACACCCGCACCACCGTTTTTATGAAGTCAGTACACCCGCACCACCGAACTTATGAAGTCAGTGCACCCGCACCACCGATTTTATGAAGTCAGTTCACCTGCACCACCGATTTTAAGATGGCAGTACACCCGCACCACTTAATTTTTGAAGTCAGTACACCCGCACCACCGAATTTATGAAGTCAGTACAGCCGCACCACCGATTTTATGATGTCAGTACACTCGCACCACTGTTTTTATGAAGTCAGTACACCCGCACCACCGTTTTTATGATGTCAGTACACCCGCACCATCGATTTCATGAAGTCAGTACAACCGCACCACCTTTTTTATGAAGTCAGTACACCCGCACCACCGATTTTTTTATGTCAGTACACCCGCACCACCGATTTTATGATGTCAGTACACCCGTACCACCGATTTTATGATGTAAGTACACTCGCACCACCGTTTTTATGAAGTCAGTACAACCGCACCACATTTTTTATGAAGTCAGTACACCCGCACCACCGATTTTATGTTGTTAGTACACCCGCACCACCGTTTTTATGAAGTCAGTACACCCGCACCACCGAACTTATGAAGTCAGTGCACCCGCACCACCGAATTTATGAAGTCAGTACATCCGCACCACCGATTTTATGATTCTGGTTTCTGGTTTCCGTCCTAAGAGTTCTACTGTTGATGCAAATTTTTATTTCGATACTATTATATCCACCGGTCTAAATAAGTGTTCATCTGTCATTGCCGTGTACTTCGATGTTTCCAAAGCGTTCGACCAAGTTCCCCATAACTCCCTCATATCTTGTCTTCAAAACGAATACGATCTGCCCGGTTATCTCCTTAAATTTATTCTCTCCTACCTATCTAACCGGACTCTGACCGTGCGCGTTTCTGAAACATTATCTGATTCCACTTGCGTAACGTCTGGTATTCCCCAAGGCAGCATTATTGGACCTCTGTTATTCAACGCCTATATTAATTCCGTTACTAAATTGCAACTCTCTATTAATTCGTTCCTCTGTCTCTACGCTGATGATTTATGCTATATACACTACGTCAATAATGTTTCATCATTTAAAAACATACAACAGGATATATCTGCCATATTCACCCACATAACTTCCCATAAACTTCTCAACATTAATTCTTCTAAAACTCAACAACAAATTTTCACTCGTGGCAGTCATACCAAACTGAAAATTCCTGTTTTTTATGTCAATAACACATCCGATCCATTTCTAATCTCAGATCCAAAATTGTGAATGTACTTGACGTCTGATCACAACCCATCTGCTCAACTTTCATTATTTTTATTATTACATCTCGGTTGCATGTATCTATCGCAATTAATTTTGTGCTCACATGTATCCAGTCTGTTATTTGACCAATAAAGCGATGATGATGATGATGATGATGTCAGTACACTCGCACCACCGTTTTTATGAAGTCAGTACACCCGCACCACCGTTTTTATGATATCAGTACACCCGCACCATCGATTTCATGAAGTCAGTACACCCGCACCACCGATTTTATGATGTCAGTACGCCCGCACCACCGATTTTATGATGTCCGTACACCCGCACCACCGAATTTATGTTGTCAGTACACTCGCACCACTGATTTTATGATGGCAGTACACCCGCACCACCGAATTTATGATGTCAGTACACCCGTACCACCGAACTTATGAAGTCAGTGCACACGCACCACCGATTTTATGAAGTCAGTACACCCGCACCACCGAACTTATGAAGTCAGTGCACCCGCACCACCGATTTTATGAAGTCAGTTCACCTGCACCACCGATTTTATGATGGCAGTAAAGCCGCACCACCTAATTTTTGAAGTCAGTACACCCGCACCACCTAATTTTTGAAGTCAGTACACCCGCACCACCGATTTTTTGAAGTCAGTACACCCGCACCACCGAATTTATGAAGTCAGTACATCCGCACCACCGATTTTATGATGTCAGTACACCCGCACCATCGATTTCATGAAGTCAGTACACTCGCACCACTGATTTTATGATGTCAGTACACCCGCACCACCGATTTTATGTTGTCAGTACACCCGCACCACCGTTTTTATGAAGTCAGTACACCCGCACCACCGAACTTATGAAGTCAGTGCACCCGCACCACCGATTTTATGAAGTCAGTACACCCGCACCACCGATTTTTTATGGCAGTACACCCGCACCACCGATCATATGAAGTCAGTGCACCCGCACCACCGATTTTATGTTGTCAGTACACCCGCACCACCGTTTTTATGAAGTCAGTACACCCGCACCACCGAATTTATGAAGTCAGTACATCCGCACCACTGAATTTATGATGTCAGTACACCCGCACCACCGATTTTATGATGTCAGTACACCGGCACCACCGATTTTATGATATCAGTACATCCGCACCACCGAATTTATGAAGTCAGTACACCCGCACCACCGATTTTATGTTGGCAGTACACCCGCACCACCGATTTTATGAAGTCAGTACAACCGCACCACCGAACTTATGAAGTCAGTACACCCGCACCACCGAATTTATGAAGTCAGTACATCCGCACCACCGATTTTATGATGTCAGTACACCTGCACCATCGATTTCATGAAGTCAGTACAACCGCACCACCTTTTTTATGAAGTCAGTACACCCGCACCACCTAATTTTTGAAGTCAGTACACCCGCACTACCGAATTTATGAAGTCAGTACATCCGCACCACCGATTTTATGATCTCAGTACACCCGCACCATCGATTTCATGAAGTCAGTACAACCGCACCACCTTTTTTATGAAGTCAGTACACCCGCACCACCGATTTTATGATGTCAGTACACCCGCACCACCGATTTTATGATGTCAGTACACCCGTACCACCGATTTTATGACGTCAGTACACCCGCACCACCGTTTTTATGAAGTCAGTACAACCGCACCACCGAACTTATGAAGTCAGTGCACCCGCACCACCGATTTTATGAAGTCAGTACACCCGCACCACCGAACTTATGAAGTCAATGCACCCGCACCACCGATTTTATGAAGTCAGTTCACCTGCACCAACGATTTTATGATGGCAGTACACCCGCACCACCTAATTTTTGAAGTCAGTACACCCGCACCACCGAATTTATGAAGTCAGTACATCCGCACCACCGATTTTATGATGTCAGTACACTCGCACCACTGTTTTTATGAAGTCAGTACACCCGCACCACCGTTTTTATGAAGTCAGTACACCCGAACCACCGAACTTATGAAGTCAGTGCACCCGCACCACCGATTTTATGAAGTCAGTACACCCGCACCACCGAACTTATGAAGGCAGTGCACCCGCACCACCGATTTTATGAAGTCAGTTCACCTGCACCACCGATTTTATGATGTCAGTACACCCGCACCACCGATTTTATGATGGCAGTACACCCGCACCACCGATTTTATGTTGGCAATACACCCGCACCACCTAATTTTTGAAGTCAGTACACCCGCACCACCGAATTTATGAAGTCAGTACATCCGCACCACCGATTTTATGATGTCAGTACACCCGCACCATCGATTTCATGAAATCAGTACAACCGCACCACCTTTTTTATGAAGTCAGTACACCCGCACCACCGATTTTATGATGTCAGTACACCCGCACCACCGATTTTATGATGTCAGTACACCCGTACCACCGATTTTATGATGTCAGTACACTCGCACCACCGTTTTTATGAAGTCAGTACAACCGCACCACCTTTTTTATGAAGTCAGTACACCCGCACCACCGATTTTATGTTGTCAGTACACCCGCACCACCGTTTTTATGAAGTCAGTACACCCGCACCACCGAACTTATGAAGTCAGTGCACCCGCACCACCGATTTTATGAAGTCAGTTCACCTGCACCACCGAATTTATGATGGCAGTACACCCGCACCACCGAATTTTTTAAGTCAGTGCACCCGCACCACCGAATTTATGAAGTCAGTGCACTCGCACCACCGATTTTATGAAGTCAGATCACCTGCACCACCGAATTTATGATGGCAGTACACCCGCACTGCCGAATTTTTGAAGTCAGTACACCCGCACCACCGTTTTATGTTGTCAGTACACCCGCACCACCGTTTTTATGAAGTCAGTACACCCGCACCACCGAACTTATGAAGTCAGTGCACCCGCACCACCGATTTTATGAAGTCAGTTCACCTGCACCACCGATTTTAAGATGGCAGTACACCCGCACCACCTAATTTTTGAAGTCAGTACACTCGCACCACCGTTTTTATGAAGTCAGTACACCCGCACCACCGTTTTTATGATATCAGTACACCCGCACCATCGATTTCATGAAGTCAGTACACCCGCACCACCGATTTTATGATGTCAGTACGCCCGCACCACCGATTTTATGATGTCCGTACACCCGCACCACCGAATTTATGTTGTCAGTACACTCGCACCACTGATTTTATGATGGCAGTACACCCGCACCACCGAATTTATGATGTCAGTACACCCGTACCACCGAACTTATGAAGTCAGTGCACACGCACCACCGATTTTATGAAGTCAGTACACCCGCACCACCGAACTTATGAAGTCAGTGCACCCGCACCACCGATTTTATGAAGTCAGTTCACCTGCACCACCGATTTTATGATGGCAGTAAAGCCGCACCACCTAATTTTTGAAGTCAGTACACCCGCACCACCTAATTTTTGAAGTCAGTACACCCGCACCACCGATTTTTTGAAGTCAGTACACCCGCACCACCGAATTTATGAAGTCAGTACATCCGCACCACCGATTTTATGATGTCAGTACACCCGCACCATCGATTTCATGAAGTCAGTACACTCGCACCACTGATTTTATGATGTCAGTACACCCGCACCACCGATTTTATGTTGTCAGTACACCCGCACCACCGTTTTTATGAAGTCAGTACACCCGCACCACCGAACTTATGAAGTCAGTGCACCCGCACCACCGATTTTATGAAGTCAGTACACCCGCACCACCGATTTTTTATGGCAGTACACCCGCACCACCGATCATATGAAGTCAGTGCACCCGCACCACCGATTTTATGTTGTCAGTACACCCGCACCACCGTTTTTATGAAGTCAGTACACCCGCACCACCGAATTTATGAAGTCAGTACATCCGCACCACTGAATTTATGATGTCAGTACACCCGCACCACCGATTTTATGATGTCAGTACACCGGCACCACCGATTTTATGATATCAGTACATCCGCACCACCGAATTTATGAAGTCAGTACACCCGCACCACCGATTTTATGTTGGCAGTACACCCGCACCACCGATTTTATGAAGTCAGTACAACCGCACCACCGAACTTATGAAGTCAGTACACCCGCACCACCGAATTTATGAAGTCAGTACATCCGCACCACCGATTTTATGATGTCAGTACACCTGCACCATCGATTTCATGAAGTCAGTACAACCGCACCACCTTTTTTATGAAGTCAGTACACCCGCACCACCTAATTTTTGAAGTCAGTACACCCGCACTACCGAATTTATGAAGTCAGTACATCCGCACCACCGATTTTATGATCTCAGTACACCCGCACCATCGATTTCATGAAGTCAGTACAACCGCACCACCTTTTTTATGAAGTCAGTACACCCGCACCACCGATTTTATGATGTCAGTACACCCGCACCACCGATTTTATGATGTCAGTACACCCGTACCACCGATTTTATGACGTCAGTACACCCGCACCACCGTTTTTATGAAGTCAGTACAACCGCACCACCGAACTTATGAAGTCAGTGCACCCGCACCACCGATTTTATGAAGTCAGTACACCCGCACCACCGAACTTATGAAGTCAATGCACCCGCACCACCGATTTTATGAAGTCAGTTCACCTGCACCAACGATTTTATGATGGCAGTACACCCGCACCACCTAATTTTTGAAGTCAGTACACCCGCACCACCGAATTTATGAAGTCAGTACATCCGCACCACCGATTTTATGATGTCAGTACACTCGCACCACTGTTTTTATGAAGTCAGTACACCCGCACCACCGTTTTTATGAAGTCAGTACACCCGAACCACCGAACTTATGAAGTCAGTGCACCCGCACCACCGATTTTATGAAGTCAGTACACCCGCACCACCGAACTTATGAAGGCAGTGCACCCGCACCACCGATTTTATGAAGTCAGTTCACCTGCACCACCGATTTTATGATGTCAGTACACCCGCACCACCGATTTTATGATGGCAGTACACCCGCACCACCGATTTTATGTTGGCAATACACCCGCACCACCTAATTTTTGAAGTCAGTACACCCGCACCACCGAATTTATGAAGTCAGTACATCCGCACCACCGATTTTATGATGTCAGTACACCCGCACCATCGATTTCATGAAATCAGTACAACCGCACCACCTTTTTTATGAAGTCAGTACACCCGCACCACCGATTTTATGATGTCAGTACACCCGCACCACCGATTTTATGATGTCAGTACACCCGTACCACCGATTTTATGATGTCAGTACACTCGCACCACCGTTTTTATGAAGTCAGTACAACCGCACCACCTTTTTTATGAAGTCAGTACACCCGCACCACCGATTTTATGTTGTCAGTACACCCGCACCACCGTTTTTATGAAGTCAGTACACCCGCACCACCGAACTTATGAAGTCAGTGCACCCGCACCACCGATTTTATGAAGTCAGTTCACCTGCACCACCGAATTTATGATGGCAGTACACCCGCACCACCGAATTTTTTAAGTCAGTACACCCGCACCACCGAATTTATGAAGTCAGTGCACTCGCACCACCGATTTTATGAAGTCAGATCACCTGCACCACCGAATTTATGATGGCAGTACACCCGCACTGCCGAATTTTTGAAGTCAGTACACCCGCACCACCGTTTTATGTTGTCAGTACACCCGCACCACCGTTTTTATGAAGTCAGTACACCCGCACCACCGAACTTATGAAGTCAGTGCACCCGCACCACCGATTTTATGAAGTCAGTTCACCTGCACCACCGATTTTAAGATGGCAGTACACCCGCACCACCTAATTTTTGAAGTCAGTACACCCGCACCACCGAATTTATGAAGTCAGTACAGCCGCACCACCGATTTTATTATGTCAGTACACTCGCACCACCGTTTTTATGATGTCAGTACACCCGCACCATCGATTTCATGAAGTCAGTACAACCGCACCACCTTTTTTATGAAGTCAGTACACCCGCACCACCGATTTTTTTATGTCAGTACACCCGCACCACCGATTTTATGATGTCAGTACACCCGTACCACCGATTTTATGATGTCAGTACACTCGCACCCCCGTTTTTATGAAGTCAGTACAACCGCACCACCTTTTTTATGAAGTCAGTACACCCGCACCACCGATTTTATGTTGTTAGTACAACCGCACCACCGTTTTTATGAAGTCAGTACACCCGCACCACCGAACATATGAAGTCAGTGCACCCGCACCACCGATTTTATGTTGTCAGTACACCCGCACCACCGTTTTTATGAAGTCAGTACACCCGCACCACCGAACTTATGAAGTCAGTGCACCCGCACACCCGATTTTATGAAGTCAGTACACCCGCACCACCGAACTTATGAAGTCAGTGCACCCGCACCACCGATTTTATGAAGTCAGTTCACCTGCACCACCGATTTTATGATGGCAGTACACCCGCACCACCTAATTTTTGAAGTCAGTACACCCGCACCACCGAATTTATGAAGTCAGTACATCCGCACCACCGATTTTATGATGTCAGTACACTCGCACCACTGTTTTTATGAAGTCAGTACACCCGCACCACCGTTTTTATGAAGTCAGTACACCCGCACCACCGATTTTATGATGTCAGTACACTCGCACAACCGTTTTTTATGAAGTCAGTACACTCGCACCACCGTTTTTATGAAGTCAGTACACCCGCACCACCGATTTTAGGATGGCAGTACACCCGCACCACCGATTTTATGATGTCAGTACACCCGCACCACCGTTTTTATGAAGTCAGTACACCCGCACCACCGTTTTTATGAAGTCAGTACACCCGCACCACCGTTTTTATGAAGTCAGTACACCCGCACCACCGTTTTTATGAAGTCAGTACACCCGCACCACCGTTTTTATGAAGTCAGTACACCCGCACCACCGTTTTTATGAAGTCAGTACAACCGCACCACCGTTTTTTTAGTCCGTACACCCGCACCACCGATTTTATGAAGTCAGTTAACCTGCACCACCGATTTTATGATGGCAGTACACCCGCACCACCGAATTTATGTAGTCAGTACACCCGCAATACCGAGTTTAAGATGGCAGTACACCCGCACCACCGATTTTATGATGTCAGTACACCAGCACCACCGATTTTATGATGTCAGTACACCGGCACCACCGATTTTATGATGTCAGTACATCCGCACCACCGAATTTATGAAGTCAGTACACCCGCACCACCGAATTTATGATGTCAGTACACCCGCACCACCGATTTTTTTAAGTCAGTACACCCGCACCACCGATTTTTTGAAGTCAGTACACCCGCACCACCGATTTTATGATATCAGTACACTCGCACCACCGTTTTTATGAAGTCAGTACACCCGCACCACCGATTTTATGATGTCAGTACACCTGCACCACCGATTTTATGATGTCAGTACACTCGCACCACCGTTTTTATGAAGTCAGTACACCCGCACCACCGAATTTATGAAGTCAGTACACCCGCAATACCGAGTTTAAGATGGCAGTACACCCGCACCACCGATTTTATGATGTCAGTACACCAGCACCACCGATTTTATGATGTCAGTACACCGGCACCACCGATTTTATGATGTCAGTACATCCGCACCACCGATTTTATGAAGTCAGTACACCCGCACCACCGAATTTATGATGTCAGTACACCCGCACCACCGATTTTTTGAAGTCAGTACACCCGCACCACCGATTTTATGATATCAGTACACTCGCACCACCGTTTTTATGAAGTCAGTACACCCGCACCACCGATTTTATGATGTCAGTACACCTGCACCACCGATTTTATGATGTCAGTACACTCGCACCACCGTTTTTATGAAGTCAGTACACCCGCACCACCGTTTTTATGAAGTCAGTACAACCGCACCACCGTTTTTTTTAGTCCGTACACCCGCACCACCGAACTTATGAAGTCAATGCACCCGCACCACCGATTTTATGAAGTCAGTTAACCTGCACCACCGATTTTATGATGGCAGTACACCCGCACCACCGAATTTATGAAGTCAGTACACCCGCAATACCGAGTTTAAGATGGCAGTACACCCGCACCACCGATTTTATGATGTCAGTACACCAGCACCACCGATTTTAGGATGGCAGTACACCCGCACCACCGATTTTATGATGTCAGTACACCCGCACCACCGTTTTTATGAAGTCAGTACACCCGCACCACCGTT
>OZ038445.1:125002-192502 GCA_964036265.1 Daptonema setosum
TGCCATCTCGTCAACATCATCCTACTACAGTATGTTGAGTTCTTCATTTCCTAACATGTTTTATTTTTCTTTGCTTACATTGAATTGTTCTGTATGCACTTCTGAATATCTGACTCACGTCATATTAGTACTGTACGTATGAGTGTATAGAAACTTCTCACTTAATAGGATAGCTGACAAGAGATCAGTCTAGCAGGACCAGTATTCAATGTCGGTATTCGTGAAGCATTACTATAGGAAGCTTTTCCTTTACATAGAGTTTATAGAGTTTATAAGGAGTGGATCGTCCTCATAGCCATTGATCTACCGAACGTCAAAAGGTAAAATTCAAGTGAAAATTTTCGAAATTAACTTTATGAGTATCAGAACAGTTCCGGAATATGAAGAACAAGATTTTTTTTTGTTACTTTTTACCAACATTTTTTGAGTTACTTTTTAATCAATCATGTAGTTATTTATATGCGTTATTTTTAACTTTTTTGTGTGGAATGCTACAACTTTTCGTTTGACAATCATACGAAGTACATACAGGGTGGGCCAAAAAAAGTTTGCGCGTTTGAGGAGTTACTGTGAAAGTTGTAAATAAGCTGTGTGGCAGCGGTATAGCGCATTCGAATGTGTATATTTTTGCTTACAAAACAATGTGTGGCTTGAGTTTCATTAAACTTTTTTCTGAATTTACAAGTCAATTTGAGAAAATTTTTAAATTTCGCAAAAAATGTCGTATAATTTGTGTTAGAAACATGTTGAATTACAGAAAGAACTGCATAAAGCTGGAAACATTATATATCAAACAAAACATTTCCAATCATTAAATTCATATGCAATGTTAATGACGCTCGAAACTGTGATCATTTATGGTTACAAACTACAGAAAGCAACCATGGTGGCTTGAATTAATTAAAATGGTCTTTCGGTTACAAATGATAGTTTAAAGCGGAGTTGATGGGCAAAAAACTTAACATTCATGCTTCTATATCATTAAAAAGTCAATAAATTTATTAAAACCGACAAACGTGAAAACGACAAAATTAAACGAAGTAAAAATTCTTGCGAGATTGCAAGTTTTCTATCGCCAATAAAAGTGGTTTGATTGGCTGAAGTATAACCAAACGGAAATCAACTTCAGAGTCATTATTTAGAACAAATACTGTTTGCCTTCTTGTTTACCACACTTTTGTTTGCCAGGCTCAACGGCACTGTTTCTGGTTCAATACAGTGTTCCATGGTTTCTTGTTTCATGTTTATGGCACTTTGATGTGTAGTACTTTGGGTTTATCCGTAATGTGAGTCGAATCCAATGCAACAAACGTGGTATTCATTGTATGTGTAAGTCTAATCAGTCATGAAAATACAAATTTTGTTTACATTCATTTGCAAAAAAACTGCGGAAATAAGGTGGAAAAGTTCAGATTTCACCGAAAGAAAATCACAAATTTCCCGGTGAATCTGCACAGATTTCTGCGGTAAAACTTGTTGGTTGATTGTTGAATGGCACGTGGAGAACATGTGAAAGGGATCAAGCAGGGCTCACGATCCCACGCACAGTTTCCATCGACAAAGTTGATAGACTGAAAATGGAACAATCGGAAATAAATAGGAACAAAATTTCATTTTGGAACATAGCTACATACATAGTTTAAGCAAACCGTTACACATTTTGAATAAATATTAATTAATTTGTATAGCTTGATGGAAACTACAGCTTTAACCTAAAAAATTGGTTTTTATTTGACTTGATCTATGCAGTGAAATTTTGTATCCGACAACTCAGAGATAAGAGAGACTCTTGTTTCTACTTCTCATCGATTTTTACCAACAAAGTTATGTTCATGAAAAAATGATTTCAAGTTATATTTAAATATCGTCTATAAAATAATTCCAAGTCAAGGTAAATATTTATAGACGACACTGTTTTGTAACCGCAGTTTTGATCAAGCCTTTGTATAAATTACTGTATCTTATGATAGCAATAATCATATACATACATAAGTAATCACATACAACAGTTAACGAAAACATTATTGCGATTTAATTTTCACGTCTTCCTCGACATTGATTTATGATCAAATCATTATGTACATACCATTACTGCTATATAAATAGTCCAGTAAAAGGAGGTGGATAACGAGAGATGGTATAAATAGGCGTAAATTGTACGCTAATGTTATTTATGTAAACATGTGTAAGCTATTATCAAATAGCTGATCAACATAAGTGTCCGTTTCCAAACAATATTTTTATTGAAAAAATTTAATTCTGTCACTTGAAAAAAAACACGATCCATAAAAATTTCAGTTCAAAAAATGCAGCTTTGATAAAAGTTATTAATGAAACTCAAATGCAAACTTAAGGTGCAAAATATAAATACTATATAATAATATAAATACCAACTTCTGCTCCTTCCAATAATGTGTGATGATTTCTTAGCCAGTCCAAGTGACTGTATGAGTCTTATCGATCTCCTATTGATTGTGATGGGTGGTGTCGCAATGATTTCTGACTCGGTCGGGTCTTGTTGTTGTGAGTATACCTGAAAAGGAGACCTTCTTTCAGACAGTCGATCCGTCAGTCAGTCAGACAGTCAAACCGTCAGTCAGTCAGTCTGTCTGTCAGTAAGTCACTCACTCACTCACCCACTCACTCACTCACTCACTCACTCACTCACTCACTCACTCACTCACTCACTCACTCACTCACTCACTCACTCACTCACTCACTCACTCACTCACTCACTCACTCACTCACTCACTCACTCACTCACTCACTCACTCACTCACTCACTCACTCACTCACTCACTCACTCACTCACTCACTCACTCACTCACTCACTCACTCACTCACTCACTCACTCACTCACTCACTCACTCACTCACTCACTCACTCACTCACTCACTCACTCACTCACTCACTCACTCACTCACTCACTCACTCACTCACTCACTCACTCACTCACTCACTCACTCACTCACTCACTCACTCACTCACTCACTCACTCACTCACTCACTCACTCACTCACTCACTCACTCACTTACTCACTCACTCACTCACTCACTTACTCACTCACTCACTCACTCGCTCGCTCACTCAATCACTAACAGCTCTATGACGTATTGATACTGCCTCCATTCCTTTGACATGCATGCATGCTAATAAAGCACTTGTGCACAGGATTATTTTACACGAAAAAAAATTCATATTTTTGCTCAAATGTTTGTGGTTCCGGCGGTTATGCATCTGTGTTCGCGACATTTGAAGTGATGATCATTGCGGCAGTGTTACCGTTTATATACTCATCAATCCTGATTTAGTTTAGCATTAATGAAGTTGGGTATTGGTTTTCAAAGGGCAATAAGAGATGCATTCGATTAACGCACGCCGTACCTCATCTCATCAATATTAATACATGTATGTAATATTGCTGTTGTAGTGGATTCCAATAATTAACCATGTTGGCTTACATAAGTTTATGCTAATTATCCAAGTATTATGGTAGATAATCGTTTACTGTATTCATCATCGTATCAAGACATTGGAAAGTTCTTCAGCTCATCTAGATTGGCTAAAAATACATTTCACAAACGCCGACCAACAAACTACAACTGCATCCGGGGAACAAACTTATTTCCAATTTTTTTTTTATTTTGAGAAATTGTATGAAAATATGTAAATATGTACAGAACTACCTTACTAGTGACAGTGTGAATGAACTTTTATTAAAATTAAAACATAGTGCGTACCTGATTAAAAGCAATTATTCAACTTTCGGGTGTGCGTGGAACTACTTAACAATACTAAAATATTGAATAATTTGCGCGACCGAAATCCTCAGCACGTCGTCGTTGTTTTGGATCAACGTAGAAGTTGTTATTGCTAGTTTAAATGAGACAACTGAATAATCCAAGTTTGTCGGACAATAATTCGTTATTTATAGTCGATTGAGGAACTCAATTGCTGGCAATATCGTAAACTGCTTAAAAGCGGTACGGATGTAGAATGTTATCAAACGGAATTTGAACAAATCTTGCACTGACATGATGTCGTTTGTCAGTGATATGTACAGGAAGGGGGGGCGCAACTTACAAACTTACCCCAACTCATTCTCTTTTTACACCTTTCATTTGAAGTTCATTATTTTTATTCTTCAAACGTAAAAAGAACGATATTTCATAGTTTGCATTCTGTCAGAACAACGTTAAGCGAATCAGTTCTGAAATGGATTGGGTAACTCAGTTACGTACAGTAATTATTATGTAGTTTGTACAATTGTAGCAACGGGAACATCGTGATTGGATCAAGCAAGTGGTAGAAACTTGATTCTCAAGTTGTAATTTTCGACCGTAAACTGTATTCCATCTTTCACCGACATTTACAAAATGCTAAAAACACGATTTTTTTCTGGGAATCGGTTGCGTTTTGTAAGAAGTGTAAAAACGTTGATTTTTTATGGATTGTCTGACTGATTAATGAATGAATATAGATCGTGATTATTATAACATCCTCGATTGATGGGGATACTAAGTTTGATGACCGGACTAAGTACTAGGGGGGGGGGGGGGGTACTAAGTTCTCCTGTAGAGAACTTGAGTGCATTTCTGCAAAGATATGCACTGTGACTGCTTTGAACATAAATTTTGCTGTTCGGTTTGATGGAAACGCGAAACTGGCTTTTGGGAAACATTGAACTTTGGTGTCTCGTTTCAAACGGAAACTCGATTATACACACGGTTTTCAGGAAACCGACACTTTTCCAGTAACCAAGTATGAAAATCGTACACCATACAGTTACCGTCCCCAAAAGCAGGGTAAAGTTTTGTACGGGGGCCGAGTAAAAAGTAACTAAAAAAGAATTTAAATAAAAAAATTCGAAAACCTGATTTCCTGTTTCCGGAAAACTTTTGACACTGATAAAGCTTGGTTTCAAATTTATTCAATTTACCTTTACCTTTAACATTCGGTAACGTTTAGGAACTGGGCCTGCAGTCAGTCTGCTTTCCCTGGATCTCAATCAAGTCCCATTACATGCGTACTGTATCAAATTGAATTATATTTTAAAATATGATTTGTAAAAAAAATCCATTAATTATACAGAGTAGTAAAGGTTTTCACGCATGTAAATCATATTCATTATAATTAATTATAATTCATCAACGAATCACACAGGAAAAGAAGGAACAGTTTTCGTGAATTCAGATAATTTCTCCCAGTCAATACGGTATACAATACGATACAATTAACCGGTCCAGAGTACAACAACATGGTTCAGCACACTGGCGGACGAGCCAAACTTCCAAATGTTGGGGAATCTTTCCAAAGAGGGGGGGGAATCGGGAGAATTTAGGACTTTTTACCTACATCTCAAGGAGCAAACTCTACTTTTAGAAAGTGCCAAAGAGGGGGAATTCCACTTTTCCCACCCCTTCTCGTCGGCTAGTGGTTCAGCTTTACGAGCGCCATCCATGTTTAACAAGCCGTACTTGATCGTGTTTACTGGTAGGCCAGTCTGGTCAGCTGGCTGCCAAGAAAATCTCTGGTTTGGCTCAATCTGAACCAAACACTATGTACAAACATACATTGTCTTGTTTCGTGTACTGAGAAGTATGGCTCCTTCTTGAACATTTTTTTCTGTGTGAGTCGTTTTCATTAGATTAACGTGTTTAAAGAACAAATTCGGGCTCAATCAGTGAAAATCAGATAATTAGAATACAACAGATATGTACAATGCAATTTCATTAGACTCACATTTATTTGACCCGCATGAAACAGTTGGAAATAACTAATGTTTGACGCCACTTCGAAAGAGTTATTTTGATATTTGCATCCAATCACTAGCAGACGAGAAGGGGTGGGAAAAGTGGAATTCCCTCCTCTTTGGCGTTTTCATAAAGTGAAGTTCGTTAGGTGTAGATAAAAATGACCTCAAATCTCTCGATTATCTCCTCTTCGGAAAGATTTCCCTCCCTCTGGAGGATTAGCTTGTACGCCAGTGCATCCAATGCTTTCAGTTTATAGCAGAGTCAAATTTATACAAGACTGAATTTGAAAGCGCGCCATTTTTCTCAGTGATTTCACTATTCCGAGTGTGATTTTGTTTGCAGTCAGAAAATAATAATAATACTTTCAAATTGAGTATCTTATAATTTATGTTTGTAGTTAACGGATGGATAAAGTTGTGCTCACTCTGTGGTGTTTGGGTAGATTCATTCAATCTGTTTTCAGATCGACAATTTATGTACGATCGTAAATTGGTTAATTGTTTCAGTTGCGTAAGGGCGCTTTCAGGGTTTGAAGGAAAGTGAACATGAAAGTAAAAGTAGAAGTGAATCTCTAAACCTAATGACAAAAATTATTTCAGGTACAAAATTGACTCTCCGGTCAATAGGTTTATAGATTTTACTTTCCATTTTACGTTCCTTTTTACTTTCCTTTGGACTCTGAAACCACACTTACTAACCATATGTAGTTGTGAATCAGTGGCATCCAAGTATTTTACACGATGGAAACACGCACTGAATCAAACAATCTGTAGTATGTTGCAGCATCAAAATCAGCTGTCTGGCATGTTATCAAAACCACATGTCCCTGGACAATTTTGCCTTGCCTTGCCACACATGAAGATAAAATATAGTGTATAAGCAGCCTCTCGTTTTGACGATTTCATTGCGGCTTTCTTCAAAGTAAAAGTAAAATGGATGAAAAAACTGCGGATTCTTTTCAAAACTGTTGATTTTTTTCTTTGTAAAACCATGATCAACCAGCGTCCAGTCCAGACCTCTTGTTATATCTATATTGTCAGGTTTTTTGTGTGTGGTAAACTAAGATTAATTTCACATAAACAAACTCTTCATTTTTCTTCCGATTTTTAGTTGTTCTTATTACATACCTGTCTTTTCAAATGTGATTGAGAAATGTGCACATGTACGTTTCTTCTGCCAGAAACTTTCATAATAGGAACATCAAAGAGGATTTTCCATTTGTCTGATGCTCAGTGGGACGGACAAAATCAGATGTATGAAGCAACAGTACTTGTATGACTTGAATTCATGTGCCATGGATTTCACTTGAACATGACCTACATACATGTACATGTATTCAATGTACTTGTGTGCTTGGTCGTCCTACGTACGGATGTACATACATAAACAATTTATATTTTAACGTGTTCCAGTATGTGAGCGTATCATGCGCCCGTTTCACACATATGCATTTGCCTTTTTACTTCATGAGGAATTGCTGGGTTCCCGATCGGATTGACCACTGTTTTCTGATAAATACCACGGTGGTTAAATCCCTGGAACACCAAAAAACGGGCGACCTCACATCAATTTCAGCCATGAATTCGATCATGCGACTAACCAAGTTCTACCGTACGTATGATTTTGAATTTGCAACTAATTAAGACTTTTTACATTGCATACTCTATTTCTTAGACAAAATAAGATAGTGCTTTTCCTGAACTCATGAAACAACCACTACGTATTTTATAATTACTTTTAACATTATTATTTAAATTTTGTTTGTCATTGATAAGTAGTTACTAATTTACTGTGACTGGTCTTAGTACATACATAGTACGTATATATGTATGTGGAATCCTGGAACACCATGAAATCAGCTGACTGGCACTCACATGCGTGCTGTATGTTTGTGTTTGTTCATGCATAGACGTGTTTTACATATGTACACCTGGTGAAAAACAAACGTTCCAGCTTATGCTCTGTGTTATTACTTTCCAGTCAACTCAGTCACGCAGTCAATCAGTCAGTCAGTTAGTCAGTCAGTCAGTCAGTCAGTCAGTCAGTCAGTCAGTCAGTCAGTCAGTCAGTCAGTCAGTCATTAATTGAGTCAGTCAGTCAGTCAGTCAGTCAGTCAGTCAGTCAGTCAGTCAGTCAGTCAGTGAAGAGTATGACTAGACGTATTCCCAGTTTCATCTGACCGACAACAACAGGATCAGCTGACTGGCACTGGCACACATCCAAGTGTTCCATGGCAGGATCACATGCAAGTACGGTCAAGGATGGATGAGTCAGGCCATCTGGTCTGCCATATGATCTCGTCTGTGATACATGACCCAGCTTGTGGAATTGGTCAGCAAATGACTTTTAATCAGTCACGCCTTCTTTTATGGCAGAAAATATATGGAATCATAGGAACGTTCATACAGTACGTACGGGTGAAGTTCAGCCGAACTGCTAATCAGTCTGTCAGGCTGTCTCGGAAAGTCAGTTGTTTTAGCCAGTCACTGAACTTTCTCGTCACTCAACCAACCGCTTACTCAGGCAGTCAGTCAAAATTTCAACCAGACAGCCGATAATTTTTGGTTGCCAGTACATTTCATCGCAGTTCCGTGCTGTGTTGTACTTGCTTTCCATTGACTTAATGTGTCATAAATAAAACGAACCGAACCAAACCGAACCAATCATTCTTCGTTCATTGTGAATGACGGCACCACCCTGGGAACATTACCAAATCAGCTGGCTGCGTCCATGGCTCATGATTCCGGGCTCGCTCAATTACTGGTATTTTGAAATATTGAAAATGAATAGTTCATTGACTGAATTATTTAACCACAAGCCAAATCGTGGGTATTTCTTTCTTTTGAATAAGTAGTGAACTAGTGAATGAGACAATGAAAGAGTAAGTTAGTGCGCAAATGGCTGAGTGAATAACTGAATGAATGACTGCCTGACTAACTGTTCAAGTGACTGACTGACTGACCTACATATGTATGTATATATGTACAGGAATCGTTGAGCACTCAACAAATATCGTTCGAGCACATGCAGTATGATAAGCAAAATAATTGTTCTGACGTTGTCTGTTTAGCAATAGGAATGGTCTTCAAAGTTGCAGTGACTATGGTTCACTCACTCACTCACTCACTCACTCACTCACTCACTCACTCACTCACTCACTCACTCACTCACTCACTCACTCACTCACTCACCCACTTACTCACTCACTTACTTGCGCATTGTGAACTGGTTACGAACACCAGCATGGAACCTTGCATGACTACAAGTAAATCAATGTGCACAGCATAGCCGAAAGCGAACAAGTTCCTTTTTTATTCCATGTTCATGTAATACGCATGTTTTTATTGTTCATGCAACACCATTTTCATTGTGTTTACACGTAATAAAGACATTCAACTTGTTTGGCAAGTTAATATTATGACGACTATTTTATCTGTTCTGAAATGCCTTAACAACGCAAGTATCACTTTTTCAAATGTATTTCTCATCAAAAAAGTTCACGAGAATAATTTTTATTAGCAAATATCTTCTATTCTGTTTAAATTTTAATAAAATGACTGACGTCTGACGAAATTGAAATTTGATCGAGTGAAGTTTTTTTCGAATAAAGCGAATTAGAGCGAATTTATTCTGCGTAATGCACAGCTGTTTTTTATGAACCTGGTTGGTATGATTGATATGTATTCTAGTCAGGTAGACAGCTGGTCGGCCACTAGCGGACAAAAAGGAGTGGGAAAAGTGGAATTCCCCCCTTTTCGGCGTTTTCAATAAGTAGAACTTGTTTCCTAAGGTGTAGCCAATATGGCCTGAAAGTTGCCGATTACCCTCTCTTTGACAAAATTCCCTTCCTTTGAAGGATTAGCTCGTCCGCCAGTGTGTTCGGTTATGTATGCATGTTTGTGAGTATGTATGAAGCTGTCTGCTTAATTGCCACTTGTATTGCACATAAATAACGCTCCAACAGTTCGTACAAAACACACAACAATTGTTTGTATAAAAAAATCGTCACTTCCATTCCTGTGTTATTATGAACATATTGAATGTCTATGTTTAACTGTACTGTGTTACATTTTGTTAGATTCATTTACTTCAGGTATGTGAACAGTCAAAGTTCGATAAATAGAGCTTTCCTGTCTGATTATGAGACTGGGAATAATTGTTTGTTGAGAACTGGCTTTTAAACGTTGAAAAGAAACCGATCAAGACGGATCGGCGAATTTATAGCACATGTGTTCGCAGAAATTATTTTGAATGTCCATGATTATATTTGGATAGAAAGCTACATACAGCTTAATAGAAAGCTAGATGATATATCGTATATATCACTCAGCTTTTTGGATCAATAATTCATTTTCGACTATATTTTTCAAATCATTTTCGGGGCTGATGCTTAGCTGGTTGGGTACTTGATCATTCAAAAGAAAGTCTTTATAGGCGCAACTACGCATCGCGTGACACCTATTTATGGCCCACCCTGTACATACACTTCTAAACGTTTGCCGAACCATTACCGGCAACTGATATGCCTGATATTGACAAACTGTCAAACCTATTCAAATACGTGCACTTATTGACTAATCTGTATTTTCAATTCAAGTTTTCAGAAATTTTAATTGTTGTGTATGTTTTTGAATCGTGATGAGGAACTTTTTTTCGGCGTATTAATTTCATATAAAAGTTTGTCACGTTGTGAATGTTCCAAGATTCTCAGGTTTCAGGCGCACGTTCCCCCGCCATAACCCTCGCCCTTTAACTAAGGCGCAGCCTCATTTACCGTTAACCGGGTTGGTTAGAGCTTTGGTCCATTCATGCTAAATAAACATCCCTTGAAACTCACTGTCCTCTCCATTTTTAGCTGAAAAACATTTAGAAGGCAACGAATCCGATTTTCTTATAACGAACTCACAACAGCTCAGTTTTCCGAAATAGCACTATAACAACAGCACAGTTTTCTGAGAAAGAATTATGTAAACGTATGTATAAACATGTACGGGGTTCAGTTTCACCGTGATATTGGAATACATGATTTCAAATTACATTTTTACACAAAAAAATTTCGTTTTGCATAAATTTACACTTTTTAATTCATATGCATTGTATCTCAGAAACCAGCACGTACAGTACGAACTTGAATTGTCACCTTTATCTGTTTGTATCCGGTTGTTTAATGGTTTGTATCCACGGGGTTCTGCGTTCAGCTCATTACCAGACGAGAAGGGGAGGGAAAAGTGGATTTCCCCCCTCTTTGGCCATTTCAAAAACATAATTTAGTTCTCAAAGTTTAGATAAAATGACCTAATTTCTGCAAATTCCCCCTCTTTAAATAGATTCCCCTCCCTTTGGAGGTTTGGCTCGTGCGCCAGTGGTTCAGCTTGATAAACAGCTCCCTGATGGCTTGTATTCTTGAAGGCCACGAAGAAATCTATTCAGTTCCAATCGCTAGCGGACGAAAAGGGTGGGAAAAGTGGAATTTCCCCCTCTTTGGCGGTTTCAAGAAGTGGAATTTGTTCCCTAAAGTGTAGGTATAATGGCCTTCTTCCTGTTGATTCCCCCCTATTTAACGAAATCCCCTCCCTTTCGAGGATAAGCTATTCAGCCTGTGGTTTCAGTCGAGAAAGACGGATAAAGTTTTGCATAGTGTTTAGAGTAAACACCGTGCTTAGCTGGCTCGCTGTTATTCAATTACGGCGGGTTTGTATGTATTTTTTTGTTTATTTACAACCGCGATTTCTATAAATAACTGAACATATTAAGTTGCATTGTAAACTATATGCCAACACTGCTTTTTTGGCACCAGAAGAAATCACAGGTTTCTTGTTGATAATTTTTTATTATTATTGAATATTGAATTATTGTTTTTCGCCTTTTTAATTCATTTATTTTGTAATTCGTAATTTTTAAAACCGATTATATGCGAGACAACACAATGAAATCTGAATCTAAACTGAATCTGGTTGTCAGATGCGAAAGCTCAGGATATCATAAACAACGTCCAATGTACAATTGTATCGAAAGAGTCTATACATCCAAGTCCAATGGATGCCCAGTCGCAATAAGATGTATAAAATCATGTAATAAAATCGAAAGTACAGGGTGTCCCATCCTTAACCGCCGATGTTGACGGCTCGGCGTTTGAGTTGTACTGAGTCTATATACATGAAATTTTGTTTTCAAAAAAACAAGTCTTTGGCAATTTGTTTGACGCTTACCAGAACCTAATTGGACGTTTGTAGCTAATTTTACAAGCAATTGAAAAAATGTCCATTTTTTTGGGGTTATTTTTCTTCCTTGTATGCTGAATTTTTGTCAAAGAAGTAAACAAAGAAGGCACTAAAAAATCGAAGCATCACAGAAAATATAACAACACATAATAGAACAGAACAAAAGAAGTTGACCCGCTCAACTTTCGACTTGGGTACCTCCAAGATCCTAACATCGTTCCCAGCAACCGGGAAAGGTCTCATTGGTCAATCTCGGGTGATGCTGGCATAACGTACTGCAGAACCATCCTGGCTCTTTAGCAAAAATTTCTGTTGCTTCGACTAATTTCTGTTGCTTCCACTGAATTTGTGAAGGTGACTTGTTGTTGCAACGGTACGGTGCGGTGCAACGGCTCATTATGCCAGCATCACCTGAGATTGGCCCAATGAGACCTTTACCGGCAGAGAAGGACGACTTATGTGGCCTTCCAGGTCACCAGACCTGATCCCTCTGGACTCCTGGCTCTACATAGGAGATGTTATTTGGAAGAACACGTATATCCGGAGAGTTCTGAAAATACGGACCATTCACGTCTTTCAAACCTTGAAGAGACGGGTGCAAATGGCTTGGGTACAGGTTATGAAGCCGTGAAGCGTTGTTGGGAACGATGTTAGGATCTTGGAGGTACCCAAGTCGAAAGTTGAGCGGGTCAACTTCCTTTGTTCTGTTCTTTTATGTGTTGTTATATTTTCTGTGATGCTTCGCTCTTTTAGTGCCTTCTTTATTAACTTCTTTGACAAAAATTCAGCATACAAGAAAGAAAAAAAGCCCCAAAAATGGACATTTTTTCAATTGCTTGTAAAATTAGCTACAAACGTCCAATTAGGTTCTGGTAGGCGTCAAACAAATTGCCAAAGACTTGTTTAATTGAAAACAAAATTTCATTTATATAGACTTAGTACAACTCAAACGCCGAGCCGTCAACATCGGCGGTTGAGGATGGGACACCCTGTACATTTGTGTCGCACATGTGGTTTCAATAAAAAAAAAATCAAAAACGGATAAGTACATAAATATAGGCTATATAAAACGTAAACGCCTTTACGAATTCTGTTCCTGACCATAGAACACTGGTGGACGAGCCAATCCTCCAAAGGGAGGGGAAAGTTCCAAAGAGGGGGGATTGACAGCAATTAGGCTGTTTTACCTACACCTTTTTAAGGAACAAACTCTACTTTTTGAAACCACCAAAGAGGGGAGAATTCCACTTTTCCCTCGCTAGTGCCATATAATATGTACTTCCGGTTTGTTGCTCCCAGATGGCAGCCCAATTTTTATCTATCGTATCCAATGCTCCATTCTCGTGTCTTCATTTTACACTTTTCCATAAATGATGTTGACTAGTATTTTCTTTAGATTCAATCAGTTTTTAGCTGAAAAAGGGTGACGTTTTAAAAAAATTTTGTATTCTAGATGGCTTAGTTCATATAGACCGTGTTTGTATAGAAATAGGAGCAATATAGAACAGTACATAACATATGTACTGTATGTAAAGGAGCCCTGAGCTTGTATTCTACATGGTAATGGATAATAAAAATCGAAAATATGTCCAGCGGGTGTTACCGAGCTTATTTTACGTACAATGCCATGTAGATATCATGCAAATTTGTTATCCATGTTGTATATTTAGAACAAACATAGCATGAGCTTACCATACCAACACGAGCGTTTTTTTTTTCTTTAAGGATTTTATATCATTTTCAAAATTGACTAGTACACTAAAACTGACTGCATCTCTTTTACTTCCTAACTAAGTAACTGAGGTCTGCGAAAAAATCACACTTGGAAAATTTGAAAAATCTCCGATAAAAAACATAGATGTTTGCTAATTCATTAATTTGTTAATTCTGATTTCTGAGTGACCTCCTGATTAACTTCGAGTGCATGCGATGTTTAGCACAACTTTGGTTCAGTACGTACTTTAGATTTCCTATCTGGCTGTATGCAATGAAAACTACTGTATCTATTTAGCCTGTGAATTTTGATTGAATCGTATCCCCTAACCCATAAAACTCAATATGTATGTCAGTTGAATAAAAGTTTCTTTGTTCAAACATGCTTAACACTAGTGATTAATAAACACACACCCTGTACTGGGGTTCCCCCAATTGACCACTCAATCCAAGGTCATGACCGCCGATTGGCAGGTACCGCCGATTTCCTACGACATATACGAACAAACTAGAGAAAAATTTGTGAATAAAAAGAAAGACCATTGCAGCTTCATGTTTTTCAATAACCTAAATTTGTATATTCTCAGTACTCTAGTGTTTCTTCCAGTTTCTCCAGTGTTCAAAGTGACGAATGTAAGGGATCTCGAAAAAACTATTGGAAGTATGTAAACAATGATTATAACTTCTGCTCATAACAAAATGAATTGAATTCCATACTGCCCGGTTTGTTTGTTTATACGAATTATTTTGTCCCGGCCGCTTTACGGCGATTTCGATGGTGTTACATAGTTCCCATTCGGCTTGTTGTGTTGGAACGCCTAAATTCATAGTAAACTGCATATGTGAATCTCTACTTCACATTTTACAAACTTACTGTTCTAGATTTTTTTATTTCAAAAATATTAAATTAAAAGAACGTCGGTATTAAATTTTAGTTCATGTGCGCAATCATAAATTCAGTAAAATCTGTACCGTATTTGTTCAACTATTATAATTACAAAATTTGGTTTGATTCAATAGCTCGTTGTAATGTTTATTATGGCTACATCTCCAGATTTATTGTTATTATTATTATGTTATTATTTCTATAATTTCATAACGAGCTTCTAGAACTTGCTCCAATAAGACAAATATTATCTAACCTTCATAGTACATACGTCCATATTGAAATCTGAACCGAGTAATATAAATTTATATGGGTGTCTTCGCATCATTCAAGTAAAGTTCACCAGCTGTGTTTCTGTGCTGACTTTAGCGGACCAAAAATGGAAACGTTCATTCTACTTTTTTAGAAACTCCAAACCTAAAATTTCATTACATTGATAACGAGTTCCACGTGTTTTTGGGATCATCATACAAGAGGAAAACATAGTCTTTGATGTCATTTCACCTAAACCTACATATAAAAATTACCTCGAAATGTATATAACATTAAACTTTCAAAAACGAAAACTTTCGCAATTCCACGGTTTTCACATTTGCTGAAGCAGAAATTGGATAGCGATGCCATTATGTAGCCAGAGCTCTTTTTCCGTCAGCTGCGTTTGTCGTTTGGTTACGAAACGCGTACATACAATATTTCAGGCCGTCCATTGTAAACTTTACTATTTTTTTCAACGAGTACCCACTACCCACTCACAGAACGGTGTGAAATTTGGTTTTGTTGTAGGTTCTCATCCAAAGTCGAATACCCTCAAACTCTGTGGAAATTATTAGTCAGAATTATGGAAAGTAAAAATACAAAATAATTCGACTGAATTTAAATTTCTTGCAAGACGTTTTGATTTCCGTTGCATTGAAAAATCTATTTACATACGAGTAATTTTCAGAATTACAAGTAAACAATGAAGTCACCGTGGTACTTTTATTATTTGTGCCATTTCAGTCAGGTGAGCACGTCAGAAGACGACCAAGTGAGTGGCCAAAAATTTTCAGCCCTGCGTTACGTTGCGGAACTCGCAACGGGAAAAATGGCATTTGCTAAGCGCAAAGTTTGACGCTGAGAGTCAAAAAACAGCTCTTCTAACGAAACCAAACGATCTTACATATGTGAGTTACGTGAAGTAGATTTTGAAATTTTATTTTTTTACTTGCTTTGAGATACTGACGGTAGAATGACCATCCTATCGGCTTCTTGTTGAGTACCTAAACTTTGCGGTGTAATTAAGGAATTTAAAACTTGCCAGTTATTTTATTTATCTCAGTAGTTTTAATCTTGAAGTCCTGAACCCGAGCTCCTTAAATTCAGACATGTGTATTAAAATTGAATTTCTACTTGATATTTTTTCCTGAAAATTTAACGCGTATTGCATTGTCCACTTCATATAATATCACTCATAATTTCTTATACATTAGTTACTGCAGTGAAAGCAGTGAAACCACAACACTTTTATTTACTAAATAACGTTAACAAACTTACTTATCACCGACAGTCTGACCGTCTGACCGATTGGCTAGTTCTCAACCAAATATACCATACATTTGATCGGATTTCACTTGTTAGTACTGTAGTTTTCTTCTGTCATGTGCGACAATCTACTCCGCTATCTATTCCAGCGACAAAAAAAACTAGCGAAATATGGATTCCCTCCCTGATTGACACTTGGTTAACGGCAAACGTTCTTCTCTGTGGGAGGTATCTAGAAATGTCTCAACTTCGCCACTGTTGTGAGAATACACCATTAAATGAAACGATCACTTGTCCCTCGTCCAACCCAGGCGAACGCTTTTTTGCCAGACTTCACACTTCTGAATGGGTTGTTGTTGACAAAGCGTTCGACACACACAACAGGTTTTAAATTTGATGGTGGTGTTCAGGTTGGAAATGTTTAGTTGGTGCATTAGGATTTCACTGTTGCAGATAGTTGTAAAGTAAAAGTTTCATTCCATTTCTGAGTGTCCACTGTAGCTTTTTTTCGAAGATTAATTAATAGTCTATAATTATTAAAATAAATTAAGAAAGTATGTCATTAATCATCATATTAATCATTAATTGCCATGAAATTGGTTTTACAACAGTTATAACACTTAATTCACATATTTCATCTGTGTAATACGCTTTTGTTTATCCGTGTTCGCTTTTCTAATCCAAAATTCGCAAAAAATTTGAATCTTGTGTGCTGACAGTTTTACAAATCAGAATGCTAATAAAAGTTAGTCAGACGTATACTGTAATATATTAATGCATGTTTTTTTAGTATACCCTGTAGTATATACTACGTAAAAAATAAATTCTCAAATGTAAATTTTCTGAGCCATTTTCAAAGATTGTCCCCTTTATTTGCTTTGATTGGCTTCTCTCCAAATATCTTACGAATCGACATTAAGTAGCCCAACGATAAATCACTAACTCGTAGTACGAAACCGAAGTTTTTCGTTTTGAAAAATTCGTGTTTTGCTAACACCATTCTTCAGGCAGTAAAGTTCAGTTTCTCTATATACGAACTGGAATAACCAGATGTAAGTCTTCTTCTCACATTTGAAGATTTTTCTTTATAGTGAAACCCGTATTGAGTATTTCCTCATTCTACGGAAAGTTAATTGGAAGGTTCTGGAATACAAAAGCTTTTTTTGAACCAACGAATCATTTTCAGTTATTCATGCTTACTTGCATAACTGTTATGGGTCTCCCAGAACTGCAATATCCTGACTGGTTTTCTTGTGAACGAGTGGTTTTATGCTGACAATGCTAACCAAACCAAAATGTTGCAGCTATTTCAAAAAAATTACTTGGCGTTTTCTCACATAACAACAAAAAATGTAGTTAGGTAGTAAAACGTTATATATTTTCGAAATCTGCACAAAATTTGCATTCCCTCTCTTTCTACTGAGTTGAGTGAAGCACTCATTTTAGCCTTAGCTGAGTGAGTCATTAACTTACTCACTCATCAAGATTGAACTTTGTGAATCCAGGCACCTGGCATATTCAATAGCGCGTAACGGAAACGCGTTGAAGTGTGAGGTTTGGTTTGTAATTTTGCCTTTGTTCGAAAAGGTTACCATCAAACGTTCCTTTCCTTCACCTCCTGACCCCCTCTCCGCCCCAACACACAAGGGATAGCCCTCCCTCTCTCTCTCTCTCAAATGAAGGTGAACATTCTTACTACTCGACCTTTATAAGCCATTGCGTTGGCAGACTCATTAGAAGTTGTGACATAAATTGATGAGTTGATGATGTTGGTGTGACATTTGATGTGACCGAGTGTGTAACACTGGTTATGCCATTATGACAGGTCAGATTCAATGATGTAAGTTAATGCCATCAATGTGTTCCACTATGTATGTAATTCGTAGTTCCGCTAGATAAAGTAGAATTTGTATTAGAAATTATATGTCATTCAGTCCTGTAAGTATGGCTTTGCATGGAATTGCATGAAGTTTGAAGACTTGAAAGTTTGAAGTATAATTTGAGTATCTTAACACAGAGGATGCTAACCCTGTGTTTGAATGTCTAAGCACTATTTAGAAATGAGCCCTTGTCGTTCAAATATGGAGTCGAAATGTTTCTTTATCTTGCATTGAATCTTGAACATTTCTCTAAGTAAACGTATATTTCACAGAGTTGGGAAAACACTTGGGAAACTTAACAGTGTTTTTGAGTAATATTGTGCTGTTCTGTAGGGAAAACATGAAGGTCCAACGATTTCATTGTTGATGTACTCGCTAGACAAAATCTTACGAGGGTCTAAAAAATTTTGGGATTTCAAATTGAGTGTTTTATCCAAATGCTAGATTGATGTCCTAATCGAATAACATGGTGTTCAGTCAGTAATTATATACTTGATAAGTTGTTGACAAGGTCAGTGACTAACGATTTCATTTTGACATTTGTACTACGGCCATTCATTATTTGGAACCCTGGGAAAACTAACGACCACATATATACATTTGTAGCCACCGGAAACAGAAACCCAGCCAATTTCGCCTTAAAAAGTGTTACAACTATTTATGATTCTGTCAAACGAGTCTTTTTATGTCTGCTACCAGTGAAGTAACCATTCTTATTGTTCAAGTTGGCAAAGAATTCACAAATTACTGTGTTGTTATACGTACCCCTTACACAATTTTTCGGTACGTTTACATATGAAGTAGAAAACATTATTAGCCTGTTTTTTTATTGGCAAGGGTTTAAAAGTTTGAAAGAAAATCCAGTACGCTTTGCGAATATATGTAGGTTTACTGATGTATTCTCATACTGTTCACTGTTTTTGATATTTGTTAAAGTAACAACGATTTGGCATATTTTGTATCAAAGATTTCTGTGACATTTTTCAATTCCAGATTATCCACAATTCAATCCACCCTATGCCATGTCGCAATCCAACGGGTAGAGAGATCGAACGAACTACCAAAATCCAGAGATTATCTTCCATTATAAAATTTTTACTCGGATAATCCCCTCCAAATAAATCATTCAAGCTGGCGTCCACGACCAAAGACAGTGAGCAGGGTGCTGCCCTGACGTCTAACAACGGAGGCGGAGTCGATGCACAAGGAGGCGGAGCTAACGACACGAATAAGCTGATCATGGAGTCAAAATCTAATTTTGATCCCACACGGAAATACCGAACCTGCGGAGGCATTCACGTTTGGACATTGGCCTGGATTGCGCTTGTTGTACATTGCATACTGGCAACAATACTATCCATCGTGTTAGTGAGTACACTCACTCACTCACTCACTCACTCATTTACTCACTCACTCAATCACTCAATCACTGACCAACTTCAGCCCGATCCTCTGTTGGACGGATGCCATCCGATGTATGAACGACCACCAAGTGCCGTTATCGGCCATAATACTTGCTGTTTTCTGGCATTTATTCAACGTTATCATGTTTTTCGGATTGCTGCTTAACAAGGGCTTGTTAGTGCTGCTACACGTGTGGATCGATGTTAGTGCGCGAGTGAGTGAGTGAGTGAGTGAGTGAGTGAGTGAGTGAGTGAGTGAGTGAGTGAGTGAGTGAGTGAGTGAGTGAGTGAGTGAGTGAGTGAGTGAGTGAGTGAGTGAGTGAGTGAGTGAGTGAGTGAGTGAGTGAGTGAGTGAGTGAGTGAGTGAGTGAGTGAGTGAGTGAGTGAGTGAGTGAGTGAGTGAGTGAGTGAGTGAGTGAGTGAGTGATTGAGTGAGTGAGTGAGTGAGTGAGTGAGTGAGTGAGTGAGTGAGTGAGTGAGTGAGTGAGTGAGTGAGTGAGTGAGTGAGTGAGTGAGTGAGTGAGTGAGTGAGTGAGTGAGTAAACAAAATGAATGTTGCAGGTATCGCTGTTCCTGTGTTTCATGATCCCCCTTATCTTGACCATGATCTTCCATGCGGTATCAATCGCCTACGTCCTCATCTATGTGGCCGTATGCGCGCTGCTGCTCTACTTTGCCTACATCGAGTTCAGATGCTGGAAGTTTCTGCGAAATAACGGCGTTTGAGAGTTTGACTCCAACTCTGTTGTTTTTGGGTTTTTTTAATATTTCCAGCATACATACAAAGATGCATAATTATATATTTTTACTATCTACCAGACCCCCCCCCCCCCATATAAACCTTATAATGTTCGTAGCACTTTTCATATGCGAGTGACATAAAAGTATCCTGAAAAAGTTACTGCTTTAATGTAATGATAGTGATCGGTTACTCAAATACAAGAATTGAAAAAATAAGATTTTTTATCTGACAATAGGACAGTGGTCCGTTCTTCTTGAAAATTTAGCCTCCCACCCCCAAAGAAATTCGAAGTTGATATGTCTGTTACCTATGTAATCTATAAACCTATGATGAGCGTAGCAATTTGATCTGCCTACATCAATGTTTGCCATCTAGATATTTTTTCTTAACGTTGCATGCATGGAAAGCTTGACGTAGAGATACGGTGAAATTCATAAATAGATGAATTCCTAGAGCATCGATAAGAGTTTATGTATACTTTACAGTGAGCAAGTTACGATTATCATGGTCATCTAACCCTAGATTACATAACTTGGTTTAAGTTACTGTACATTTATGATAACATACATACATACAGTAAGTGAAAGCACCGATGAATGTTCAAATGTTCAGCCCATATATTTGTGAATAACCGATTTAGTGTCATGAATGGCACATTTACATTATTGTAATATTTATTTGTACATGCTTACATAAATTAAATTACATTGTATATTTTCTCAAATAATCTGTGAGATTTCTAAGTTGAGACTATAATTTATTATTCAAGTTGATAAACAACTATGTATCGTAGAAAAGATTGATTTACGTATTATATATTATCTAAACTGAATTTTGCTCTGCTCGCTCCCTTATTCATGAAAATGTATATTTAATAAAAGCTTTAATTCAATGTTTTTTTTGAATGACTAAAAAAATATTTTTACCCTTTGGTTTACTGGTGTTGTCGGTGTTGCCCACTGCATTTGTATATAAGACAAGTTGGTCACTTTGGTGGACCTCGAGTTTAGTTATAACACAATATGTATCCTTTATGAATGAAAATTTATTTTTGATATGTGGTCATTATCACTCATAATCGTCATTTTGCGCTCTGAAAACTGAAACAAAATATATTCAACATTCATAAAGCGTGAGATCTGTTAATACAAGCGATTTTATGCTATTTTCTGTTCTAGTCCGATTTTCCCCAATAATATCGTTACATTAATATGTCTCCACATATGTAGGTGGAAAACTCACTGAAATGAAAAAAAGTTTAGTCTCCACAGTACGTTATCATGCTTCATGATAACACACATGAATAATGACATAATGCACTGTTTCAATACTTATTCTTTATACTATGTATATTAAGGACTGAAATAAACTGATTAAAAGTGAAATGAAACAAACGGTTCTACATGTAATATGGTTTAAAAGAAACTTGCTGGTTGGCAAGTTCAGTCAGTCAGTCAGTCAGTCAGTCAGTCAGTCAGTCAGACACACAGACAAACACTCACTCTGAACACCTGGTTAGACATCTGGAATAAACCAGTCACAGGTACACAAAGCTTATCAATATGGTGCTAATTGACCAATAATTGGTAGATTAAGAAGATAAGGTGAGATACGCGGGTCATCTGACTGTATTCACAAATAAGAGGTTTACAAGTACAAGTATTCTCTACATCAATCATTTCAGTAACAATAGAGTGCAACCACAGCACTTTTTATAGAACTTTGTAGTCAGTCAAGCAGTCAGTCCGACAGTCAGTCAGTCCGTCAGTCATTCAGTATTTAACTTACCGTATCCCACAGCTTAGCCAATCATCGTTAAATGATATTCTGTCAAGTCAGTCAGTCAATTAGTTACATAGTTAGTTAGTTATGAATGTACGTACATAGTCAGTCCGTCAGTTTTTTTTACAGTCAGTGAGTCAATTAGAGAGTCAGTGAGTCAGTCAGCCAGTCAATCAGTCAGTCAGTCAGTCAGTCAAAAAGTTGGACTGACAGTCGGTTAGTTTTTTTTCAAGTCATTAAGCAAATCCGTTCTGTCAGCGAACTGTGAGTCTTGTATCTCTTTATTAATAGATCCCAGACCACGACTGTATAGGTTCAGTTCTTATATAAAACACATTTGAGACCGTAATGAGTGATTGCATTGCAGGTCATCATACGCGATCGATCTAGACTTGTTGCAAACTTCACACATTTCATTGTTGCAGGCAAGACTTTGGAGAAAAAACGCCGCACAACAAATAACAATTCAAACACTTTGACTATTGACTATAAACAAACACAAAGTCAATATACAATTATTACAACCAAAAATGTAAAACAAAAAAGTCAATGGGAATTGAACTTTGGATATTGCTCAATACGGCCCATAACTGCTATAACTAGCTCGGCTAGAGTGAGTGAGTGAGTGAGTTAGTGAGTGAGTGAGTGAGTGAGTGAGTGAGTGAGTGAGTGAGTGAGTGAGTGAGTGAGTGAGTGAGTGAGTGAGTGAGTGAGTGAGTGAGTGAGTGAGTGAGTGAGTGAGTGAGTGAGTGAGTGAGTGAGTGAGTGAATGAGTGAGTGAGTGAGTGGGGTCTTTATACCAAAGGAAGAACAACGGACGACATCAGTCACGCTGACAACGTTGACCACAAACAAAATCGTTTTACAACGTACATTTACTGTACTTCTCAATCCGACCTAAAGTCGCCAATGCCGAAAGTTATCTATGTACTTTATCATTACTTCATTGTCTCTAAAAGTATATTACTTTTCTTTCATGGTGCACCGAAAAACCTTTATAACGTTTTCGCTCAATCGTGTATCTCCATATGAGATCATTTCCTTATGGGGCTCACCGGAATGATGAAGAATGAACCAGTCCTTAGTGATTACATGCTTGGTCGGATCGGATGAAGTTATTCAGGATATTAATGTCGTGTTGTTGTAACCTGTCTTGTTGTTGTGAAATGTCATGTTGTTGTAAACTGTCGTGTTATCAACTTGGTTCCTGTTGTAAGTTGATGTTTTTTCCATCCAATATCCTCCATCAATAACTGATAACTGATCATTGCTGATGAAGCTGTGTGGCGAAAGTTCGAGCAATATAAACAGATATAAGCTTGACATTTGTTTAAGTCATTCAATCTAGTTTTACCTTATTTTAAAGTGTTTTTGAATCAGCCCATTTGTTACTTTATATCTTTGTATCTCATAGTTAAAACTGAGAAGGGAAAAGCAAAGAACAGTTTAATTTTTTTAACAATTTGGTGGTGGAAGTTGATAAAAGTAAAGTATTTTTAGAAGAGTATTGCTTATAGGAATATGATGAATGTTAAATATTATAATCGACCATCCATTCGATTTCTCAAAAATACCACGACTTTTAACTTGATTGAGAAGTAAGCCAATATACTTTTAATGAACGCTTTTTCATGATGTGAAGTACATACGAGTAACTACATACAAATCGCCAGTAATTCGGTTTTCGACTGAACAAAAGGTTTATCATCTTCATAATTGAACAACTGTCACTGTCCATTCACTGTGATGTCTATTGACGTACAAAGTTCATCTAATCTAATTGCAGTGATTTACCACAACCAGATTTCTAGAAAGTTCTATCGAAAGTGCAGTGATGCACTCTATTGTTACTCAAATGATGGGGGTAGAAAATACATGTACATGCAAACGTTTTATTTTTGAATACAGTCAGATGACCCGTGTATCTCACCTTTTCTTCTTAATCCATGTTAATTATTGGTCAATTACATAGCCCCAGATTGCTCAGCTTAGTGTAGCTGTGACTGGTTTATTTCAGTCAGATGTCTAACCAGGTGTTTGTCTTTCTGTTTGACTGATTGACTGACTGACTGACTGACTGACTGACTGACTGACTGACTGACTGACTGACTGACTGACTGACTGACTGACTGACTGACTGACTGACTGACTGACTGACTGACTGACTGACTGACTAACTGACTGACTGATTGAGGTACTTAATCTCACAATGAAACTTGTTGTAAAAACAATCAACTCGATTACAAAAATATGTAGCTGAAGGACTGAGTTTTTTATATCAAAAGTGGGAAACCAAGTTGCTCGGTTGATGACATCAATATGTAAATACGGTATATTAAAATATGTTATGTTACGTTATGGTATTAATATGTTATGTTACAGTATTATTATGATATATGTTACATTCATGCCCTAAGTTTATTTAGATGAATAAAAAAATTTCCCGCATTGTACATGTAAAATTGCATGTAACTGCTCATTATGTTCAAATTCTGATTGTCAGGTTTCAGGCTATTCAAGTTTGCAAAGATTTTGATAAATTACGTTTCTAAACAAAATGAACCTTATATGCTGATTTCACGGTACGGTAGTCTCTGTTTTTCAATCGTAACATCAGGGAATACCGTTTTCCGGTTTTACCGTATATCTCATGTATTCACCATACCGTATTACGCTGTATATCATGGTTATAGTGTACCATGTTCACCCTCAACCATGTTTACCGTATACTGAAACTACCGTATATCATATTTACCGTTTGATTTCCTTTTGATTTCACAACAACACATGTTTGATTTCCTCTTGAATACGTTACCGTAAATTTGGAATCACTTTAGAGGGTACTAATCAGCTTTTAGATTGTCAAGGAAGAAGTGTGGATGTTGTTTATATAATTTCCGGAGTCAGCCGATGGATTAGTCGGTCATGTCAAGATAGAGCTTCGTACCCAGATACTGTATGTATCTTTCTACTGTCGGATTTACAATCATTAAATTAACACTGACCTTAAACAAACAAAAAATTAGATCATACCTCAATTGGTTTTTTCCACTGACTTCACCCGAAACAAAACTATGTGCTTCACGTCTTTCAACAATATTTTTGTATAACAATAACTATAGTTAACTACAATGACCACACTGTATACAATAACTGTATGTAGTTAACTACAATGTATATAATAACTATAATTACGGTAATCAAAAATCTTGAGCCTCGGCAAGAACCTCCTTTTATGTTCTTGATGTCTAAATTTATCAAGAAAATTGATCGAGATCATTTGGCTATTCAACCGAACTCCGTCTATTCTTTGCCAGTACGTTTCGATTATAGTCTAATTAACGAACAAATTGGTCAGCCGACTGCGTACTTGGCTAAGCCCCGAGGGTTATATCTACATACAGGGAGTCTCTTTCAGCCATGATTTACTAACTGACCGACTGACTGACTGACTGACTGGCTGACTCACTGACTCCCAGACTGATTCAGAGAATGACTGACTTGAAAACTGACGAACCGACTATGTACATACATACTTAACTAACTAACTATGTTATTAACTGACTGACTGATTTGACAGAATATCATTTTCGATGATTGGCTGGGCTGTGGGATACGGTAAGTTATTGACTGATAGAAAGTTCGTCACCAGAATAGCTGAAAAAATTCAGCTTCCTGGTGGGACTCGAACCCACGACCTTCAGCTCTAGCTGCTGACGCGCTAATTGACTGATTGACTGACTGACTGTCTGTATCACTGACTGAGTAACTGACTACAAAGTGTTATCAAAAGTGCAGTGATTGCATTCTATTATTACTGAAATGATTGGTGTAGAAAATACATGTAAACCTTTTACTTTTGAACTCAGTCAGATGACCCATGTATCTCACCTTATCTTCTTAATCCATGTTAATTATTGGTCAATTAGCACCATATTGATAAGCTTTGTGTACCTGTGACTGGTTTAATCCAGATGTCTAACCAGGTGTTCAGAGTAATTGTTTGTCTGTCTGTCTGACTGACTGACTTACTGACTGACTGACTGACTGACTGACTGACTGACTGACTGACTGACATACTGACTGACTGACTGACAAACTGACTGACTGACTGACTGACTGACTGACTGAATGACTGACTGACTGACTGATTAACATAGCCCTTCACTATGTCTACATAAATGTACAACTACAGTAGATGATCAGTATTTTCATGCACGATGGTCCCATGTGACTCCTAAACAGACTCAGCTCAGCATTCCTGGTTTAATTATTGATAATCCGAACCTAGAAACGAATGTACATATGCAAACCAAAAAGTTTTTTTTTACTTTTCCATTAACTGAAGCCATCGAGGACACTAATACCATATCAGTAATCGGAATGCTGTTTTTGTAGTGGCCAGAGCGTGGAACAAACTGACGGGCAATGGCAGAAACTCCAAAGCAACGCGTCAGGATATGTGTCTTAACTTAAGTCAGGTTTCGAACTCAGAACCATCGGTTTTCGAGGCCGGCTACGCACTAGACTAGACAGGCGACTAAGCAACCGCTAGATTCACACTTTACATCAACTATTACAAATTTACGTATAGAACAAATCGACATAATATAATACGGCACAAAAATTATGAATTTAAAAAATGCCATTTATGTATGACGAAATAAAATATTGTTCCCTTCACGATTAATCAGAAAACCGATAACTATAGCCGGGAGGTTGCTGTTGTAGTATGTACGTGAATACTGTATCTATTCTCCGAAAGGGATCAGTTTTCACTATTTCTTACGAGTTCTGCTTCATTTCAAAAAACTTTAATATTTCATAATTGTATTTTCAATATGGCATTATATGCAGAATCAATATTCAATCACTTATTACTTGATTCGTTCAATAAGATAATGAGAATTTAACCGTTCATTAACCAAGTGAAAAAACTTGATAACAAATTTTAGAGAAAAAAGAAAAAATTATCCGAAACGAAATGGCTGACTTCCCGGAAAACGACACGGAATCGGATTTATTGAAGGCCGTACTTGACGTAGACAACCCGATGAAACCGATGTGGGCCTATCAACTGGCTGCCGTCGTGACGTGGGTGACGGCCACTTTGTGTTTGGGTATGGATGTGGTGGTGACGTATTCGTTGACGGTAAGTGAGTGAGTGAGTGAGTGAGTGAGTGAGTGAGTGAGTGAGTGAGTGAGTGAGTGATTCTTTGAGGTAGTCGAGTTAGTTAATACGATTTTTTCCTTCAGCTATCTTCGATCTGCACACGTAAAACGGGCTGGGCGGTTGTTATCTTTCTCGTTCTCCTTAACGTCGTACTTACAGCTGTTGGTTAAATGGCTGACTGGCTGACTGACTGGCTGGCTGGCTGACTAACTGATTGACTAACTGACTGACTGACTGACTGACTGACTGACTGACTGACTGACTGACTGACTGACTGACTGGCTGACTGACTAACTGATTCGAAATTTCATATATCTCCCCTTACAGCCGTATTCTGTCGTCGAAAATTGTCATTCATGGGTGAACGTTGAATATTTCGGACTGAACTGGGCGCCAACCAAATGTGGTGAATTCATGTGGTCAGTCAGTCAGTCAGTCAGTCAGTCAGTCAGTCAGTCAGTCAGTCAGTCAGTCAGTCAGTCACTCAGTCAGTCAGTCAGTAGGTCAGTCAAACAGTCAGTTAGTCAAGCAGTCAGTCGGCCAATAACTTTAGGTGGGTCTGTTGTGTTGGATGCAGCACATCAATCGTTCTGCTGGCAGTCATTAATGGATACACATACAAAGTTTTGAGTTCGCAAAACAAGGTTAAAGACTGAATAAAATAGTACAGACTGTTTCCATCAATTGTTTGATATGATTAATTGCCTGATTAACTATGGACTGGTTTTCTGTATGTCTGACTGATTTACTGAGTGACAGATTTCAGGCTTTAAAGCAAAAGGATTCCAAGGTATCAAAGAACACTCAGCAAAGACGTGACCGAGACATCAACTTTTTTAAATGTTCCATGTTCACTGCATTTGCCATTCAGGTAATAGTTGTTTTCCTTCACTCACTAACTCACTAACTCACTCAATCACTCACTCACTCACTCACTCACTCACTCACTCACTCACTCACTCACTCACTCACTCACTCACTCACTCACTCACTCACTCACTCACTCACTCACTCTCTCTCTTCTCACTCACTCACTCACTCACTCACTCACTCACTCACTCACTCACTCACTCACTCACTCACTCACTCACTCACTCACTCACTCACTCACTCACTCACTCACTCACTCACTCACTCACTCACTCACTCACTCACTCACTCACTCACTCACTCACTCACTCACTCACTCACTCACTCACTCACTCACTCACTCACTCACTCACTCACTTACTCACTCACTCACTCACTCACTCACTCACTCACTCACTCACTCACTCACTCACTCACTCACTCACTCACTCACTCACTCACTCAATCAATTACTCACTCACTCACTTCTTTCACTCACTCACTCACTCACTAACCCACTCACTCACTCACTCACTCACTCACTCACTCACTCACTCACTCACTCACTCACTCACTCACTCACTCACTCTCTCACAGGCTGAAGTCATCTCCATTCACGTTCTAACTCGCTTAGTGCCTGGCGGTGTGGGTTTCTTCATCATAGGAGGCTATCCCCATATGATTGTTCATGGAGTTAACTCGTTAGTTTAGATTTTATTCAGTCAGTCAGTCAGTCAGTAAGTCAGTCATTTAGTCAGTTAGTCATTATGTCAATCAGTCAGTCAGTCTTTCACTTTTATGCAGGTTCTTCTTGCTGACAATAAACAAAGAGCTGCGCAAGTACATCCGCAGGAAAGTGACTGGTGCTAAAAACGAGGTCTCTACAATGACTTCAACTGCAGGTTGGTGCTTTTTCAACATAAAGAATCTATTGAACTGCATATTTTAAGTACACCATTCAAATTTTCCGATTTGTTCTTGCGTTCTGAATCAGACACCATTTGTGAGTTTTCAAGAAAAACTATAGATATTAAATTTTTTTAGAGAAATGCGAAGTCTGGTTTCTTTTAATTTTATAATAGACGTTGTTTTATTATTAACTCATGTATCCTGTTTGTGAATATACATAAACTTTATAATCAATCGTGATCACATTTCAAGTTGGATTTTAGTATTTAGTAACCTCAAGAAATATGCATTAAATATTATCATTGATTTCTGTCTTTACAGTTCAAATGAAAACCGCTGACATCGACGAAGCCTAATACACGACGTTTCAATCATGTTAACCAATTGTGATTAGTATGTAAACTATTACAATCATGTAAAACCCAGTGTTTCTATGTCCGAACTTTGTTGTGAACTTCTGCTGGTTATACTTATTGTACGAATTTTGTGATTATAACTCTGTTTACTGTAACTTCATAAAAAAAATGCGTGTTTATTCGATTCGATGTTCATTTGTACTTTTGATTGCACTATTTGTCTGTGTTTTTTGTTGGATATTCCGAGAAGGCTGTGTTTCGGCACTTTCACATACCTCGGTGTCAGGAAATAGATAGATATGTTTGTATGTACATGAACAAAATATGTGTTTGTTATTTTGATCCAGTCGGCCCTTATATATAGGTTGGGCAGGAGTCATAAAGAGCCTTGGAAAAGTGGTTTACGGCTCACAGTGAGCGAATCGTCGAATAATAGCGAACAATCATATTCATTGAGTAATGCAACTAAAAAAACAATTTTCAGCAAAAACCCTTTTTATGTGATTTTGTTTGTGAAAACTTATGTATTTTTTGTAAAATTATGTTTGCTTACTTAAGAGAAAAAATACTACATAAACGTTGTTTTGGCCCTGTGTCCGACAACGTTATAATGACTGACTAAGGACACCGTCACATGTTTAATGTTATGTTGGGACGTAGTGCTAGAGCACCATTACCTACTATGAAAAGTGTGAAACAGATTTCCATAAATTTGAGTTAATTTTGCTGTTGAAAATGAAAATGTGCAAGAAACATTGAGAAAACGGAAACTCACTTTGCAAATGACAAACTTTCACAAGCGTATGAACGGGTCTTTATAAAGTTATTCAGTAAAACTAATCCATAGTGTAAGTTCATAGTAGGTTAGACTGTTTTTTCTTATATGTATGTATAGTCGAGTTTTGTTGGTTACGACTTTTTTCAGGAGCAATTTGGTTACGATATTTCTGTGAAAAACCTTTCACACAACCCCAAATTGCTGCTTCCGACCGTGCGATAGGAAACTCGGATCGGCGAAAACTCAACTCCATCGCGTAGAGCTTGTTCGATTTTACCTGGAAACCTCTTCAAAGTGCCGATCAACCTTTTTAATGGAACCCATATGGCGATCGCAAGCGACAATTTCAGGTTGTGGGAAAGGTTTTACACAGAAATAAGTTTCTGGAAAAAGTCGTAACCAAAAAATTCGACTAAACATATCTCATTTGGCAATCTAATGAAAATATCGCCTGTTAGCAGACAATAAATGTTAATACATGTTTTGTCTACAAACCAGTGCCATACGATGGTCGGTTTTGCGTGATACCCATTCTCGAATATAAAGCTGCCATTCGAGTTTTTTGATGGATGTTAAAGCTGATGTATGTAGCACCAAACATTATAATATTTGAATATTTGTAAAAAAAAACTTTTTCTAGTTTCAGTACTTTCCTGAATAAACCAAAAACCTTCACAGAGCAGCACTGATTCGATGGTTACGACGGATTCGGACATCGTAGAAGAACCACCGCAGGTATGGGAGGTTGGTTTGAAAAAAATATTCGCTGAATTTCAGTGAATTACAAATTTTGTTTTCAGCACCAGCAAAGGTTTGTACCGGCAAGTCGCCATTTTCGATCCTAAGGGCCATTTGGGATTTGATTTGATTTGATTTGATCGCCATTGTTCCATATTGACAGATGACAGAGCAATGATAAACATTATGCTGGCGTTGATGGATGCCATTATTACTCAGCAATGAGCATATCTAATTACTCTAATACACAAATTATTTTCCATGAGACATTTTCGTTTCTTCTAAACACTCGTCTTATTTTCTTACGATAGTCGAATGTCAACATCTATGGACGTCACTTACATTCCCTAAAATACAACTGCCACCGTTTCATACGGGCAAACCTAATCTCAAACCTTAATTACTCAACTCACGTCATTACTTTATAACTCAATTTATTTTTGCGTGTATTTTTTCGTTTTTTTCTAAATACGTGTATAATTTTCTTACGACCGTTCAATGTTAACATCTAGTCTCAACATACTTTTAAGTTCCCATAGTTGCTATTCAAAAGCACAAACGCCACCGTTCCTCACGGATAAAGCCTGGTTGGCGTTAAAGAAGGTCATCTGAACTCAGAAACTAGCGGTTTGTTTTATTTTCAATTCCCAATTATTTTCTATATATTCTTTACTTTATGTGATTAAGTGTTCGTTTTAATCTTGTAAGCATAAACTCTGCATCATGAATGTGAATGTGTAGATTGTTGAACCCAAAAATATGTATTTTAGTTTACCATCTAATACATTTTTTATTCATGGCACGATTTATTTTTAATAAACATATTTTATATTTTTCTTCCGTAAACTTATTTTAAAAATAGTTAAAAGTACCTAGAGTTCGAATACATACTTGTATATTTTTTCACGACACTATAATGGAAGTTTTAGACGTCCCATACATCAGAGATCCCATAATAATTTCTTGTATACATTTCTTACGACCATCTATTGTTATAACTTACATATATTATATCACACTCGAATAAAATATTTATCATAAAGTATACATACACAAGCAACTAAAAATGCCCTGAAGGCATGGGGAGTAACGAATATGGTTCGATCCTGGCAAGTCCAATCGTGAAAAAGTATGAGACAAGAAAGTTTTGTTCTTATATTTTAGATAGTCTGATCGTGAAAAAGCAGGAAACAAGATTTGCGATGAATCACAAAAAAGCTTGTACTTCATTAAATCAAGAATCAAACCAAATTACACGAAACATATCTGGGACTTTTCACGAGTGGCGTGGTAATCATTAGAAATAAGATTTACTTTTAATGAAAATGCTAGAACTCAGTAAAACATATCTTACAAAAAAATCCCATGCTTTCCTATATAAAAATTAGATAAAAAAGGGTCGTGACAGACTGGTCACACAAACAAAAGATAATATATATGCTCAGAACTTGCTAGACGAAATACAGAGGATTTAGTTTTCACATAAAAGTCCCAAATATGTTTCGTGTAATTTGGTTTGATTCTTGATTTAATGAAGTACAAGCTTTTTTGTGATTCATCGCAAATCTTGTTTCCTGCTTTTTCACGATCAGACTATCTAAAATATAAGAATAAAACTTTCTTGTCTCATACTTTTTCACGATTGGACTTGCCAGGATCGAACCATATTCGTTACTCCCCATGCCTTCAGGGCATTTTTAGTTGCTTGTCTTCTACTTTTTTATGTGTGAACAAATCACATATAGATTATGTGAAAAAATCTCAGATCTTCGATAAATTTGGATTTTCAATCATTGAATTACAGAAGAAATCGTGAGAACAGGGATCGCTCGCGAGCCCCTTATAGAAGGAGTCATTACATAATTGACAGAATGATATAAAAAAACCTGAATTAGTGATAATGTGAATTAAAAGCTGCCTTACGTTATCTAAAATAGACCGTTGAGGTTCTAGAGCAGTGTATAATATCAAAAAAAACAATTTACCATTTTTGATACTTTTGTTTTGTAGGGGTATTGAACCCAGAACCACTTGTTTAACATGCAAACCCACTATCCACTTGACTACCTTGACCAAAAATATTATATAAATTGGTTCACATCATCAAACCTAGTTTCCAATCATAAATTTATCATTACATCTAGTGTGAAAGTGACTTCAAAACCTGGCCATTGTTAGGTCAGCGCCGAGGTATAGTTATCAGCGGACGCCATGTACCATGTGACTCTCGAAATTTTTTTCTTCACTTCCAGACCACTTATAATACGGTTTTGATGTGTTTTAATAATATTGGTACATGTCTACAAACAAAGAAAAAAAATTCCATTGAAAAAATTTTTTGACACAATTTGCTTCATTCCTGTACTTTTTGACGGATCATAAATTTTTTTTGAAAGTACTGATTAAGTAAAAAAAACATTTTTTGTTAGAAATTTTCTTCCTCTAGACACCCTGTTAAAATCAAGCTCGTCATACTCCTGTATAAATGAAAATTTTGAAATCCAATGTGGCTGAAACAGCGTGAATGAGGGAACTTGAATTTTTACCGTTTTTGACGGCTAATAAAAACTTTTTTGAGAATACGGCAGAAATAATCTCTTCTGTTTTGGATAGAGCTTCAGTCACTCTAAACATTCTATCAATACGAAGGACTTCAATATTTTAAACCTGACAATAATCGAGTTTCAAATGGGCAAAAATCGTCAACAAGTTGGAAATTAAAAAATATTTGTTTTTCGGATTTTTTAGAAAGTACAAGGGGTTTATCGAAAAATAAGTCAAAATAATGTCATAATGAAATTCGATTCCGCGTCGAATAGACACACTTTGAGGATCATTCGAACTTTGGTTGTATCAGTAATTTAGCTTTTTTGAAAAATGTCCATAATTTTTTCTTCTATGTACCCCCTTGCCAGTTTTGTGTGTTACTAGATAATGAAAAGTTAGATAGCGGAACATACTTCGACATGTGTAATACACAGCCGGTCAAAATTCCAGTTCGATCGGACCACCCTATCGCTCATACAACGATTCTTTCTCCATTTAGCCTGCGATTTTTGACATTTTTCTCATTAAATCCCTGAAAAATAGTGCAAATAGTGTTCCGATCTCTGTGACACTCAGGAAATCGTGTTTTGGGCATGAATTTGACTCTAGGTACCAATTTTCAGCTTTACAGGTCTTACCCAATTCCCATACAGCGTTTTTGATGAGAAAAAAAAACGGAAAATCGCATTTTCATCATTTTTGGACCTGAAAATTGAAAATTCACCCCTGTTGGGTTAAAAACAGCCAAACAGATGTAGAATCGGACGAGAAAACCGATGAAACAGACTAGAAGTTGATACGATGAGGCTAGATCGAGATACCCGCAAAAAAGCTTATCTTAATCGAACCATATTAAGGGAACGGCCTAACGGCCGTCCCTTGATACAGTAAGTACATATAAAAAATATCCTATAACATACTTATTTTACTAAACAGATTATTCACGCAATTCTTCAAAACTTTTATACTTATATCTTGATTCCTTGATGGTCCTTATATAACAGTGTATGAAGTTCTCTTGTTGACGCCTGACTTAAAAAAATTAAACATCACAGAAGAAAGGCAAATTCTTTAATTGAAACTTCAAAATAAAAAATGGCTCTAATTTCTCATTACTATCGATTTAGAACGGATTCAGCCGGCAGACACACGCGTTTGGAGTTACGATTTTACTGATTTTATACGAGTCTGCTGTTCCCAGTAGACGGGCATAGGCATATTGGTATGTATATATAGTGCGGCACGTTGAGTTGTGGTAGCTGAATGAGTGAGTGAGTAAGTGAGTGAGTGAGTGAGTGAGTGAGTGAGTGAGTGAGTGAGTGAGTGAGTGAGTGAGTGAGTGAGTGAGTGAGTGAGTGAGTGAGTGAGTGAGTGAGTGAGTTAGTGAGTGAGTGAGTGAGTGAGTGAGTGAGTGAGTGAGTGAGTGAGTGAGTGAGTAAGTGAGTGAGTGAGTGAGTGAGAGAGTGAGTGAGTGAGTGAGTGAGTGAGTGAGTGAGTGAGTGAGTGAGTGTTCATCTAACCGTTTCTCATCAATGAAAGGACACTGGCCACCGTCGATCTTACAATGGAATGTCTCAAATGTGGTTCCCTCCATGAGCTGAACTGCGATACCTTGAACATCTGAAAAACAAACAGAATGGCAGTTTTTCAACAGAACGGAAGATCAAAAATTTACGAAACTTCCAAGACATTTACTCGGTTCAAACCATTACTTCAAAGACATTGAAAACATGACACTGTTCAAGCCCGATTCCTACCTCACTGCGCTATTGAAAAAAAACAACAACAAACAGTTAGATTAAAAGCAACGAAATTGTATACCATGAATGGGTGAATGAATAAGTGAATTCCTGACTGACCGATTCCGTCTGCCGGCCTCACAACGGACGCTACAGTATCACATTGAGGGAGCGTTCTGCGGTAACCTGTAAAAAACAAACACCTGCACCTTCTCACTCACTCACTCACTCACTCACTCACTCACTCACTCACTCACTCACTCGCTCACTCACTCACTCACTCACTCATTCTTACCGTAACTGCTGCTGACAAACATCAGTGAGAATATAAACTCAGTCAGGTGCGATATTATAATCATTGTAAAACTTGAGCGAATGTCTGAAGAAACAATTGTGATTACGTAATTATTATGATGGTAGTACTGAAACTCGACTCTTCAAGTAAAACTAATTGCAACTAAACCTTGCACAATATTGTCTTTGTCTAGTTAACTAGAAAATATGGTATTTCCACTGAACTGTTCACTTAGTTACAACCAAAACTTTGAAATGTCGTGTCACAAGTAAACAAGGAGTAATAACAAAAAATAACAATAAATTTTTTTAATGGTTTTCAATGCCTAATATTACTGCGGTCATTTATCATAATCTTCTGCTGATTGAAAACATGCCAAACATAGGTTTGGAATCACCGAGTTTTGTAACTTGCCGTACTATGTCAACAGGCCTTTTATCTTCTTCATTGTTTATTATCTATCTTACTGGAACTTAATCATGATCCTAATACATGAAACCAAGCAAAATCTCATGTTTGATATACTATTTATATGTACGATATACCGCTTATTAATTGTATTACTATAGTTATTACATTTGTTCTTATTTTTCTAAAAATACATTACAATCCATCTGGATTTCAGTAATCCATTGACATGATACAAGTAAATACGCAGGTTTTGACGTCAACTGGGAAACACTGATTCCGAACTCGTCATGTGCACTTCCATTCAAGTCACTGCCACTTCAACTCGTGTAGGAGGTGATTTTTAAGGTTGTTTTCACTACTACATGCAGTACATATACATTAATACATACAGGGTGGCCCAAAAGTCTCAACCCGCTGTTTGACCATAAGTTTCTGAACTTTATTGAATTGAATAATTCACTTCTACAACCCAACTATGCGCAATAACACCTGAAATTAAATTTTTTGTCCGTATTACTGATTTTTTCTCTATTTGGAAACCAGACATACATAATGCTGAGATTAAATGATCAATTGATTTAAAAAAGATTCAGATGGCTAAAACAAGTGTTAACTGGGTTTTATGATACGTAATCTTAACACAGGTGGGCTTTTATAGTGTTTTTCAATAATTTTCAATAATTCTGTGAGTAACTTGAGTAACCTAAAAAAATCGACGTTTTTAACAAAATTCCTAAAATTGGAAATCGATGAAATAGTTTTAAGTTAGGATAACCATGCTTAAAAAATTACCAGTGAGCGAATGGAACGACCCCGTTTATGGTCATAAAAGCAAGATAAATGCTGAAAACTGCCAAATTGAAGATTTCGGACCAAAAATGACGTGTGTTTGGCTATATTTTGTCGGTCGAAGCCAATAATGCTTTTGTTTTGTAACGAGTTCTAGTCAAATATCATCATAAAACATAATTTACCATCTTTTATGTTTTATGACACGTTTAGATTAGAAATAAAATCAGCCTAGGACTAGAAAAAAGCGAGAGGAACCGGATATCTACCGAATTTTCACAAAATGTCATGAAATCGAGTAGAATAAGTCAAATCTGACAATAAAATTTGACTTTTGCAGGTGTTTTCACCAATAATTGACCAATCAAACAGTACTTTTCCCACATAATTTTTTGAAGAAATTCGATGCCAAACAGTGGGTTGAGATTTTTGGGCCACCCTGTATTACATTCAGGACTTCAATGGATTCAATTTTGATTAGCTTTTTGCCCGGTGACCGAAAGTGACTGGTACAGGAACTTGACGTCTGCTAGCGTATTTCAAAAGATGTTACGCAAAAAGCTACACCAAGACCTAGTTTTCGAACTGTAACCGTCTTAATCACTTGTTCAAATGCGAACGTTACATGTCAAGGGACGGCCGCTAGGCCGTTCCCTTAATATGGTTCGATTAAGATAAGCTTTTTTGCGGGTATCTCGATCTAGCCTCATTGTATCAACTTCTAGTCTGTTTCATTGGTTTTCTCGTGAGATTTTACATCTTCCTGTGTATTTTTAACCCGATAGGGATGAATTTTCAATTTTGAGGTCTGAAAATGATGAAAATGCGATTTTCCGTTTTTTTTCCTCCACCCAAAACGCTGTCAGCAAGTTGGGCTGAACCGATAAAGCTGAAAATTGGTACATAGGTCAAACTCACGCCAAGGACACGATTTCCTGAGTGTCCCGCAGATCGGATGAGGCTTTTCACTATTTTTTGGGGATTTTATGAAAAAAATGTCAAAAATCGCAGGCAAAATGGAGAAAGAATCGTTGTATGAGCGATAGGATAGTCCGATCAAACTGAAATTTCAACCGAATGTGTACGACACATGTCTGAATATTTTCCGCTTATCAGTTTATCATTATACTCAAAAACACAAAAAGCGCATAAGGTCATGTGAGAAAAAAAATTTACAAGAAATTTCACAAATGCTAAAATTCTCGTGTTAAGGTAATTGAATCGTTATAAAAAACAGCCTATCATATGCGGAATTAAATTTCAATATGACGTCTATCCGACACATTTTCCGATAAAATCATCGTACTTTGACAAAAACTTGACGAAACTGATGTAGAAAGTTTCAACGTTTTTAACAATTTTTGCTCCTTCGAAAATCAGATTATCTCAAGATTGGAAGCCTTGAGATCCTTCATATTTTTTGAGTGTTTAGAATGACTGAAGGTGTATCGAACACTAAAAAGTTGTTTTTCTGCGTATTTTCAAAAAATATTTATGAACCGCCAAAGACCGGTGAAAACTCAAGTTCACTTCTTCACGTCGTTTCAGCCACATTGGATTCCAAATTTTTCTTTATACAGAAACAGGAAAAACTTCATATTAACAGAAGGTCTAGAGGGACTACAGTTCTAATAAACCATATTTTTAAAACTTGATCAGTACCTATAAATAAATTTTTATGATCCGACAAAATGTAAAGAAATGAAGAAAACCGGATCAAAATTTTTTTTCTGATTAATTTTTCTTCTTCGTTTCTAGACGTATAACAATATCATAAAAACACCTCAAAACCTTATTGTAAGTGGTCTGAAAGTAAGGAAAAAAATTCAAGAGTCACATGGTACATAGCGTCCGTAAGTTTAGCTCGGTGCTAACCTAATAATAGTCAAGTTTTGAAGCTATTTTCACACTAGATATAATGATAAATTTATGATTCGAAACTAGGTTTAATGTAGCAAATCTACTTATTAAATATTTTTCGTCGAGGTAGTCAAGTGGATAGTGGGTTTGCGTGTTAAACGGGTGGTGCTGGGTTCAATACCCCTGAAAATCAAAAACAACGAAAGTGTAAATTTGTTTCATTTTTTATATTATATACTTCTCTTGAACTTCAACTGTCTATTTTAGATATAACAAGGCAGCTTTTAAATTACTTTATTACTAAGTCAGGGACTTTTTTCATCAATTATGTAAGTAATGACTCCTTCAACAAGGAAAAAATTTGAAAAAGGAGGCTCGCAAACGATCACTGTTCACAAATATTATTGTAATTCAATATTCAAAAATCTAAAATTCATGAATCTTTAGAAAAAATTTCAACTCATTGAGCATTTTTGTTACATTAGCACAATTATTGTATTTAGTCTATAGGCCTTACTGAACACCAGCGGAATGGACTGGAACGGGCTAAGAAGTTCTGCTGGTTTGTGTATAACAGTACTGGCAGAGACTTTACGGCCGGTTTCGCCACTTCACTCGACGAAGTCGCGGTCTGCGAAAGATCTTACAGTGGGAATCGGGCTCACTACGAGACTATCGGTTACCTCTGTGATGATCTGTATGCAGAGTACGGCTACGTCGAGACGACCACCGCGGAAAAGGGCAACCAGAGGAAATGAGGGCACGCCGGAATACAACAATCTGCTAAAAAGCCATGTGAATTTTTAAGAATCTATACTGCAAATTGTCGTTCGATAGCACAACCATCGAAAAGGATATTTTTGAGTCGTTTAATAAATGATAATCACAACAGTTCCTCCACAATCTATTGTTTGAATGAAACCTGGCTGTCCGAAATTTTCTCTGATGCGCTTTTCCATTTTAATAACAGCTTTAATCTCTTTAGAAACGATCGTAAAACTAGTCGTGGTGGTGGCGTTTTGATTTTGGTACCTAAACGTTTCAGTTGTCGACTTGAACCGAATCTCTGCATATCGTCCCCTCATTTAGAAACAATAGGTGTAGTCGTGAACATAAAAAAGATTTACTATTGCATAGTAAGCTTTTACAGACCTCCCAATCAAACGGATAAAAAACAGTCGCTGATAAATGCCCAAAATGACTTACTGAAAATATATCAAGAATCATTAAATTATGGAACAACAACTATCTTAACTGGAGATGCAAATATGCCTGAGATTCGGTGGACCGGAAGTTTTTCGTCAAACACCATATATGCCAATATTAAGTCATCTTTATATAAAGCAGGACTCCACCAGGTTGTCGATTTTCCTACTCATATAGATAACAATACACTAGACATCAGTCTTGTGTCAAACAAGAAGCTTCCCCGGAAAATAGAAAAACTGCAACGGTTCGGTGACGGCATCTGTAACCCACCTTCCGATCATTTCGGAATACTTTTGACAACAAATATCGAACTCAATCAACAAATAAACTATAAATTCCCAAACTTTCATAAGGCAGACTACAACACAATGAAACTAATACTCGATGCTCAGAACTGGAATAGTATAATTAATCAAAATGTGCTCCCTCTGAATGAAATGTGTGAAATTTTCACTGGAATTTTAAATGATCTCATTAGCATACATGTACCTGTATACAAGAAAACCAGTACTCGGTTATATTGTATTCAAGATCCCCACCTAAGAAACTTGAGAGCCATTGAATTCAGATTGAAAACAAAATTCAAGAAAACGAAATGTCTGAAAATCCATTCCGAACGAATGAAAATATCTAGACAAATACGAAAATTAGAAGTGTCTTCATACTACAAAGATGAAAACCGGATCCTATCCTCAGGTAACGTACACAAGTTCTGGCAATATGTTAACTCAAAGACGAAAATTAAAGACTCACTTCCAATCTTAGTCGATCAAGGCAGAGAACTCGTATCCGATCAGGAAAAAGCTAACCATTTATCAAACCACTTCTCCAAGATTTACTCACAGAGCACAACCAAAATTTGCCAAGACAATGGAAACAACATTCAGAAAACCAAACCAAAACTTTTCCCACAAAACCCAGATTTCTACCCCGTTTTTACTCCTGAACAAGTCAGCGAAACCATAAGATCACTGAAAAATAATAATGCATCCAGCTTCGACAAAATACCAAACATCTTTTTGAAAAAACTAAACCGATCAATAAGCTTTCCACTGGCTAAAATATTCAACGTATCTTATTATACTTCGTGCTTTCCTACACCATGGAAGCATGCGAAAAAAATTCCAATTCATAAAAAAGACAACAAATCTTTAGCATCGAATTACAGACCAATATCTCTAAACGCAACTATATCAAAAGTGTTCGAAAAAATTATAAAAAAGTCTGTCCTGAACTGCTGTCTTGCCAATAATTTAATAACTCCTGCTCAATACGGTTTTATACCTGGTAAATCTGTCGAAAGTCAACTTTTGAGGTGTCATTATGACTGGGCTACCAGCAAAGATGCCGGTAACTGCACTGATATAATATACTTAGACCTCACAAAAGCTTTCGATCTTGTGCCACATAATATACTTATACAAAAATTAAGAAACTTGAAGCTGGCAGAACATTTTATTGATTTCGTAATTTCTTATTTGGACAACAGAACTCAATCGGTTTGCATTAACAATGCTAGATCCAAACAAACCTCAGTAACTATGGGTGTACCGCAAGGCTCTGTGTTAGGCCCCCTTCTGTTTATCCTATTTATGAACGACCTACCACTTGTCGTAAAACATTCAAAAATAGTCCTATATGCTGATGACATAAAACTATACTCAGAAATAAAAAGCAATAAAGACATCGAAAATTTACAGTCCGATTTAACGTGCATTCAAAAATGGATCTCAAACAATGGCTTAGAAATCTCTGCTCCAAAATCAGCAGTTTTGAGAATAGGGAAATCAAAATTAAAAGGAACCTATCAAATTAATGGAGACAAAATTCCAGAAAATGATGTTTTTCGTGACCTAGGCGTTTTAGTCGACTCCAATTTAACCTTCTCTAATCAAGTAGAAAAACTTTGTCAAACAGCCGGAAAGCGATCTAAAGTCATTAGCAGATGTTTCTTCTCAAAAAATCCCAACTTTAATATACAGATGTTTTCAACCTTCACCCTTTCGACTTTGGATTTTTGTTCTTGCATATGGTCGCCATACAAATGGGGAGACAAAGAATCGATTGAATCTATTCAAAAAGATTTCACTCGATACTTACCGGATGCCATGACATTGTCGTACAGGAACCGTTGCAGTAAATTCAATCTATTGCCACTAATCGTAAGACTGATAGTAAATGACCTGGTGGTGCTCCATAAGCTTATTAACAAGAAGTTCAGGGACTTGGATCCCACTGATTTCATTTCATTTAATAAATCCAGCACCCGAGGCCACTCTTTCAAAATTGCAAAAACTCATACAGGAGCCTCATTGAGAAACCATTTAGTATATAGATCTTTGAATATCTGGAATGATCTTCCTCAGGAGTTGGTTGAAATACGATGTTCTGCTGTTTTTAGAAGAAAATTAGTTGATTCAAACATTGTCTATAAATACGTCGAAAATATAAAACCTATCTTCTTAGATAGCCGATATGCTTAAAACACAGAACTAGTTTAATATATATCACCTATATGTCATATTTCCTTTACCGTTATCACACATTCCATCATCCAGCTGAATCTCTATTTGTCAAATTGAATTTATTTTGTATTAGTATAAACAAATTGTTGTTATTCCTCTCCTTAAACCCTTAAGGTTTTCGATATGTCCATTAGGACAATTTCCGTATATGTCGTGTCATATTTCTCTTCGTTATATAATACTTTCATTTTCCGTAAACTTATTACATCTATTTTATTTTATATATATACCCTTCACGTAAATTCAGTGTAACTTGTAATTTGTAAGACCGATTATATGCGAGTCAGCCCAATGAAATCTGATGAAATCTGAAATCTCAGGCCGAGTCAGTTATTTTTGGGACTACCGTAATTTGAAAAAATGGGGGTAAATAACGGTTTGCCCCAACACCAAAAGCGCGCGCTTTTAACGAGTTCAAAAATGTCTTCGCAACTTAACTTCAATTTATGAAGAATTGATAGGAATTAATAAAAAATATTTTTTTTGCGAAATAATTTCACTCGGGGTTTTTTTTATAGCGGCCAGAGCATGGTTGAATTTTTTTATGTGAAAATCCATCTATTTTAGCTCAAATTGAAGAAGACAGAAAACTGAAGGCGGGCTGGATATCAGAGGCGGAGGCCGAGGACAGAGAGGCCTTTTTACCTAGAAAACATGTTGAGTTGGTTTATTGACCTCCTAAAAACATCTGTGACGTTTTTTAACGCGAGAAACCTCTTATTTTCGAGTCAATCCGGTCGGCGCCGACCCGGATGTACCTTAAATTGATGCGGCACGCGTTCTATCAGACGGGGGCATTGATAGGCTGAGCTGATGTTTCATGAGCACGCTAAATGGAGTGAATTTTTATCACTTTAATTTTATTTTCCGTGTTAAAATTTATTTTTTTATTTGCAAAAATTATGAAAAAATTAAATCGGCGTGTAGTGAAAATTCTTTTTACCCCATATACCGTAACTTTTGGGTTACGGTCAGTCCCAAAAATTTCTGACTCGGCCTATACATACTGTACATGTGATTTGTTCACACATAAAAAAGTTACAGACAAGCAACTAAAAATGCCCTGAAGGCATGGGTAGTAACGAATATGGTTCGATCCTGGCTAGTCCAATCGTGAAAAAGTATGAGACAAGAAATTTTATTCTCATATTTTAAATAGTCTGATCGTGAAAAAGCAGGAAACAAGATTTGCGATCAATCACGAAAAAAAGTTGGTACTTCATTAAGTCAAGAATCAAACCAAATTACACGAAACATATTTGGGACTTTTCGGTGAAAACCAAATCCCTTTTATTTCGTCTAGCTCGTTGTGAGCATGGGTTATTTTATTTCGGTTTGTGTGACAAGTTTCATTTTCATCCAATAATAATGAGATTTTTTAATAAGATACCTATGTTTTAAAATGAATACCAGTATTTTGAGTAAGGATAAATCTTACCACAACAATCGTGAAAAGTCCCAATTGTGTTTTGTGTAATTTCGTTTGATTCTTGACTTAATGAAGTACCAACTTTTTTTCGTGATTGATCGCAAATCTTGTTTCCTGCTTTTTCACGATCAGACTATTTAAAATATGAGAATAAAATTTCTTGTCTCATACTTTTTCACGATTGGACTAGCCAGGATCGAACCATATTCGTTACTACCCATGCCTTCAGGGCATTTTTAGTTGCTTGTTATACATATGTTTGTTGCACTAGCGGACGAGATGGAACGGGAGAGTGGATTTTCCCCCTCTTTGGAGTTTTCAAAAAGTAGAATTTGTTTCCTAAGGTGTAGGTTAAAATGCCTGACATCAGCCGATTCCCCTCCTTGGACAAAATTCTCCTCTCTTTGGATGATTAGCTCTTGAAAGTGTAGGACACTTACGTCATAACGTGTCGGTCATATCAAGAGCAGCCTTTCATTGTTAATTAAAATGTTTATGTGACGTGTTTCACCTTAAAAAAGAACGTCTATGTACTACGTATGTAGTATGCAGATACTATGTACTGTATGCACGGACGAGAAGGAATGGGAAAAGTTGAATTTCCCCCTCTTTGACGGTTTCAAAATTCAGGATTTCACCATTTTTTCCGCTATTGATTTGTGTATGTATGCTTCTTACAGTACTCCTATACAATACCATACTACATAGAAAAGTCGGGAATGAACACACCAAGAAAAATCATACTGTTTCTTTGTGTACTAATAATGTCATTTTCCCATTTTTAACCCATTTAGTAGACCAGGCACGGAGGAATAATGGAACGCATTATGTTTTTGCCGTTTTCTGGACACGACATATCCTTCTTGATCTTGACATGTATAATGACATCTAGATATAATTACTCTAACCGGATGGTTACTCGTCATAAGCAAAATAACTGATTAACAGTTTTTTTGTCGGGTCAGATAGTTACTGTAGTTGTACCTATGTATATACTCGATGCTGAGCTTCTGCAGAGGAGAAATTTCCCGTATAACGAACTCTGTGCACCATTTGCTTAGTCAATTTCCACTTTGAAATGAAATCTGGCTCTGTTTTCTTAACATTTTTTAAAAGAAAATATCAAAAACAAAATTCAATTTTGTCGGACTTATAATCTCGAAGTCGAGATGGTTTGGAAAAGTCGGTTCTCTGTTTCACGGAATTTCACTGTGGAAAAACTCATCGTCGACTATGCTTACGGTATGTGGACTGTTTAGGATGTTATGTACTCTAAAGTCAAACCAAACTGTAAAAATGTGCCCATTGCTCGTTCATTATTTCTTCTTCTTTCTTTCATGTCTAATTGAAAATAAAATATTTCAAGAACTGTAAAATAACGCAAAAAAGGTTGGCTCCGATTTCGTGATTCTCGTCCCCCAATGTCGTCTAAATTGCAGTCAGTATACGGTAACTGCATTTATGTAAAGTAATGTAGAACATTGGCGGACGAGATAATCCTCTAAAGGGGGGGGGGGGGGATTGGCAGTTTCAGACTATTTCACCTACACCTGAAGGAACAAATTAAACTTTTTGAGAATGCCAAAGAGGGGGAATTCCACTTTTCCCTCCCCTTCTCGTCCGCTAGTGCTATAGAATAATATGTAGGTCTACGACGCACCCACGTGATTATGGATTCTGAATGCTTTTTAGGATTCACACAATAACTATTTGGTTCAAGTTTATGGTACATAATTATATACAACTGCAAATGTGCTTCTCATCAATTGATTAGCGGTGGATAGTGATAAACGAATGTTTGAGTGCCCATAATAAGTTATGTACAACAGTGACCTTCACAAGAAACTCAAAGTACTCTACATATGCTTATTAAACGATAAACTGATCTCTTATGACCAAATACTTCTTCTAACTTGAACAAAACACTGAAAAAGCGTCCATTGTGTAGTGGTAAACCAAAGGTTTACGGTACAAAGGTACATACACAAAGGTTATCAAATTGACCAGTTTTTGACAAATTGACAAGTTTTACAGACTGACAGTTTCATCCTACTAAACGTGAAATGGGACTATATAGTCAGTTACGGTTCACCATTATTTGAAGTGAGTTTCACGTTTCGGGGTTCATGATAACTTTCATCATGCAAAGGTCAGCCGTCCCAACCATACTACTGTACTACTGTATCAAGGTCGCACATTAAACGATTGGGTGAAGTCGGCCCCGGCTTGCAGATAATTTCACGAGTCTAGGAGTCCGACCATTTTAACTACTAAACAAAATTGAATCGAATGTTTCCGTCTATACAGTCTGAACATGATTAAGAGCTAAATGTCACGTATAAATACTTCAGCCTCATTTAGTAAAGGTCACACGACAATTTTTGACCAAAGCTGAAAAGGCCGATTTTTTCTGCAGACATGCACCAAATTAACTCAGGAGTTCATTAATAACAAAATTCAATGACCAAAATGAGTCTGGTAAAATTGTATCGCTGACGTAATTTAACAGTGGGAAAACCTGCGCAAATATTCCAAACGTTCATTACCAGTTACCACTTAATTGAGTGACACCATTTCCACACATTCTGGTTGAAACGTTAATACACAACGGTCAGACCACTGGGATAATGAGTAGGGTTGGGATGGAAGGCATTTTAATAGTGGGAAACTTGAAACTGATGGTGGTCATGCAAACTAAATGTAAAAAAAAATTCTGGTTACCGTTCGATCCCATCATCAAAGTACAGACTGTCAGAAAACTACTGTAATGTGAATCAGTCAAAAGGTCAAAAAATGGATGAAAATTAAAGTTGATGGTTTCTAACCTACTGTATTCTATTAGTCAGGCAAACATTTCTGGTGGTGTTAAGTTCAATGAGCACAAGTAATGCAATGTATGTATACAAGGTTGTTTGTTTGTTTGTTTGTTTGTTTGTTGGTTTGTTTGTTTGTTTGTTTGATTTGTAATATTCAATTAATACTCACTATAATCTTGATGTCATACTCATGATATTCATTTGCAATCCAAACCATGGTGTATGCAAGAAATCCCGTTTTTCGTATGGTGTATGCAAGAAATCCTGTTTTTCGTATGGTGTATTCAAGAAATCCCGTTTTTCGTATGGTGTATTCAAGAAATCCCGTTTTTCGTATGGTGTATTCAAGAAATCCCGTTTTTCGTATGGTGTATTCAAGAAATCCCGTTTTTCGTATGGTGTATTCAAGAAATCCCGTTTTTCGTATGGTGTATTCAAGAAATCCCGTTTTTCGTATGGTGTATTCAAGAAATCCCGTTTTTCATATGGTGTATTCAAGAAATCCCGTTTTTCGTATGGTGTATCCAAGAAATCCCGTTTTTCGTATGGTGTATTCAAGAAATCCCGTTTTTCGTATGGTGTATTCAAGAAATCCCGTTTTTCGTATGGTGTATTCAAGAAATCCCGTTTTTCGTTAGATTTTATTAAAGCATAAAACAAGTAGCAAATAATAAACTGAATAGTAGAATATGAGTCTAGTTAAGAGTAATTACGGCGAAAACCGGTGGAATAGATGCTTCTCAGAAAAATAAGTGGGCTAAATGTATTTTGTTCTGATAATTGATAAACAGATAATTGAGTAACGAATCCAGTTACGTTATAGTCCAACCGATATAACTGTCCTCTGCCGATGTTCAATGTAAACCAATTGTGAGCTTGAACAAAAGTCAATCAGTCAGATTGACAAAGAGCTTCTGGAGATTCAGGTGAAAAATTACACGTTAACGTGTCCAACCCAGTGTAACGACCGCTGAACATGATGATTGCATGTTATAGCATACAGCTGTTGGGTTGAGTTGAGTCGGACAGCCGACTGTTGTGCATCACCTTCTCTTACATTTGATGCAGCTAACGATTCAAAGTTGGAGTAGTTAACACTACAACTTTTCACTTGAATCCCAGGCAGCCCTTTAGAATCATAATCTAATGAACAAAAGCTAATAATTATTGTTTGAAGTCACGCTTTTTCATGAATCACGGAAAACCGAGTAAATGGTTGAGTAGAACAGAAGACTTTGGCAGAGAACAAAGTTTACATGAAACATGGCATTCTGTTTCCGTTACCGGTTGGGCTACGACCGAAAATAATGTACCGTATGTTTGTGTGCATGCAAGTTCATTTGATGAGTTTATCATTTCAAAATCACATCTACATGAAAACTTCTCGAGTGATTACGGTATCGGTGAATGTAGGTTATTTCCTGGTGCTGATCAAACTAACTTAGCGGTGTTCCGAGCTCGATTCAGAAGTAAAACAATAGATTTTTGATGGGTTACACAACGGGGGTGTTCATGAGATAATTGTTTTATTTCTGAGATCTTGCGACCTAGATAGAGCGTGGCAAACATTCTCATTGTTTTGTTATAGAATCGAACCTATCAAATGAAAAAAAACTTGTAATGATCCTGGAAAGAAGTTCTCGATTTAGCGTATTGATATTTTTGTAAATAAATTTTTTTTCGAACCTACATACATACATTTCAATGCAGTTTTTACGAAAGATTCATTATGGTTGGTTTACCACTCCATGCGGCTGATGATTATATGATTGGTTGTAAACCAACTGACAAACAAATACTGTAGGTTATAATGGAACAAATGTGTGTATCTCAAATAAGAGAGTGTCATTTCGTGTTTCTAAAAAGAGAAAATACAAATAAGCATATCACGCTGTAAAAAGGCTAAATTTAATTTGGCCTCAACGCTTTCAAAATATCACAATTATACTGAATGTTGGTCACAATTATACTGTATGAATAACAACGATAAATTGATTAAACGATACGAATATGGTAACACATCAGTTGTCGCTAAAAATATGATGTCCCTCTGGAGCATGTTTTCTGCGGAATAAAAATCTGAATTTATGTGAATGGGTTCTTGGGTGTCCTAGTTTTTTTCTTCAAGTTCGAAACAAATGCTGAACAAGGTTACAAGAAACAGTGTAAAAACACAGTTCGTCAGACAACATGTTCGACGATCTCGAGTTCGGCCCCCAATTAAACTCGAGAGCACGCATTTATGTATACTATAGCAATCTATACATTGTTCGTCACCAATTTGTTTATATGAACGCCTGTTTTCCCTCCCAACTCGCTGGTGGTTCAAAATGAGTCTGTGATAAATCACATGGTTAAATGGAACAAACGCAAACTATCCAAAACGCAGTATGATTAGTAAAGAAACATTGAATGAAGTGCTAAAAATAAGAACACAATGAGGTATTTCTACAACATAGAAACTTATATATGTTGAATGTAGCAGAGGCATGGACCGGGGATCATAATGGTGCCAGTCTGCCATTTGGATGTGGCCGATACACGATAGATGGCGTTAGCTGCCGACACCTGGTTACGGCAAACCGACTTCACTCTGCAATGTTCACTTACTCACTCACTTACTCACTCACTCACTCACTCACTCACTCACTCACTCACTCACTCACTCACTCACTCACTCACTCACTCACTCACTCACTCACTCACTCACTCACTCACTCACTCACTCACTCACTCACTCACTCACTCACTCACTCACTCACTCACTCACTCACTCACTCACTCACTCACTCACTCACTCACTCACTCACTCACTCATTCACCCATTCACTCACTCACTCACTCACTCACTCACTCACTCACTCACTCACTCACTCACTCACTCACTCACTCACTCACACAGTCACTCACTCACTCACTCACTCACTCAATCACTCACTCACTCACTCACTCACTCACTCACTCACTCTCTCACTCACTCACTCACTCACTCACTCACTCACTCACTCACTCACTCACTCACTCACTCACTCACTCACTCACTCACTCACTCACTCACTCACTCACTCACTCACTCACTCACTCACTCACTCACTCACTCACTCACTCACTCACTCACTCACTCACTCACTCACTCACTCACTCACTCACTCACGCACTCACTCACTCACTTACTCACTCACTCACTCACTCACGCACTCACTCGCTGTTCACGCCCAGACACGCCTGTCCCTGCTGTGAGCACAATTCATGGCGGTAGATACGAGTCAACGGATGCAGCTCAGCTGATTCACCATCGGTGGCTAAAATACAGTAATATTTATTTAATTAATTTTTTTGCACTGTTTGTGTGACTAATTTTTTTTCTATATATGTACTTTCCTTTTGATCTTGTTTGTGTATACTTGTGTTTTTGCTCTTTTGTTACATTTGATTGATCCCCTTTTTCAAATTCCGTCGCACTCAATGAGGAAAAAGTGTTTTCATATTTTTAGATTTCGTTAAAATATGTATGCGTAATCGTAGTTTCCATCTCAATGTCCCAGTTTGATGTTTATTGCAAGTACGTTAGTATGTACATTGACCACTAGTATTAGCATGCAGCAAGTTACTGCAACTGCAAGTAAGCAGTACCCAACTCCTGCCACCCTTTGAGAAAGATGCCCCAACGAGCTGTGAACGGATGAACGGTTGTTGGAACAGTCAGTCCCTGCATTAGGAAACGGTAAGAAAAGACGACCATGTCAACCATGATCACTTCTGATTGGGCACAGATGAAATGTTATTTATGTACTGTAGATACACTGGTTACCCATTAGTCGATAACAGTTGGCTTTGCAACACAAAAACGACCAGAAATAATTACCATTGTGGTGATTGGCACTCGAAAAAAGTATCACAAGACGGAACTCTGAACATCGGGGGTCGCCTGACTCTGACGGTCCACTAATATAAACAAAGAACATAACAATCGTCCAATTAGTCAGTAACGATTGCCTCCATTAAATAAAACAGTCGAAGATTACCACTCAGCTCTTGTTCCGGCTCAGAAAAATAATGAGCCGTGCAAAAATCATGATCACCCTGACAGTACAAAAATATATCGTTATAATTGGCCAGTTAAGATAATGTCAACAAATGGTGTAAGGCGCACCTTAAGGTTTAGGCTTAGGCTTAGATGACTTAAAAATAGATGTAGAACTTGGGATAGCTTTTGTCAGCGAAAATTGTTATTTTACTTACAAAAACGACAAAGACGATATTGGCCTGTACCCTGAAACGGTCATTACCTTCCGATATTCGAATGTTCCAAAATGAAACGAATGCAAAAACCTACGTACTGTACGATCCAGGTTATTGACACCAAAAGTTGCTGATAGATTCGTAACAATGGCCTCTACATTAAAACGGTCGTTGAAACTCAACCTGGGTGGACAATTATCCAAAAAATCCTGGGGTAGAGCAATACTTGCTGGGCCGGATTCGAGCCATAAATAGGTGGTCAATTAAACCTCCAAATCACTCATTATCTTCAACAAATCCAGTCACTAATGATTGGATGTTCAAAAATATAACTAATGCAAAAAATAGGTGTGACCCAGGTTACTGGAACCCAAATAACTGCTAAATGACTGTTTCTTACGGACTGCAATAATCCTGAGGTAGCCTGTTACAGTCCAAAAAACATCGAAAGTTGGTCAGGCTGTCTCAATTGTTGTTACCGGATTGTTTTTACAAAAAATAATACTCAGTAACGAGTCGTAACAATCAGTTTTTCTTGCTGGGCATAGATATACTTATCTTAATCGAACCATATTAAGGGAACGGCCTAGCGGCCGTCCCTTGATTAAACTTATTGTGATTGGCTGACCCTTATGATTCAAAAAATTCAAAAGAATGGTCATGCCACCTTCTTTCCTAAATTCGCGACATGTTTCAAATAACGGAAGCTAACAACCGTTAGTCTTTACAACCCAATTATCTCCAAAAATCTAACCGGTGGTCTTAGCAAGACTAAAATCAAAAACGTAATATTTCTGGGTGTGAAACATGACTACGTACATACATGCAAAATGTTCGTCAGGCAATCGCTAAAATTTCCGGATTATCGCACTAGAAGGCCACAGTGGAAAACAGGTGTACGGAACTCATTATCAAATCTCGTTCGTTGGTCGTGTTTTAATTAGCCCTTCCTATTGTTCGCCGAATGACTACTGCAGTTGTCATTTATATGAATAATATTAATAATAAATGACGACTTCGATACATGGGTCATGCGACCGATGTTGTTAAACAGAAGCGCTTGATCTCAACATTTCCAGCTGACAATAATATCCCAACAAGAAACCTCATTACGAGAAACAACTTTACTTCTAATTAGCAAGCTGTTCCTCCTTTCATAGAACGTTGGACACTCAGAACAACATCAATACTTCACTGATTGATTGAAACACTGACTGATGTACTGACTGATTCACTGACACGATTCACTCACTCACTCACTCACTGACTCACTCACTCACTCACTCGCTCACTCACTCACTCACTCACTCACTCACTCACTCACTCACTCACTCACTCACTCACTCACTCACTCACTCACTCGCTCACTCATTCACTCACTCACTCACTCACTCACTCACTCACTCACTCACTCACTCACTCACTCACTCACTCACTCACTCACTCACTCACTCACTCACTCACTCACTCACTCACTCACTCACTCACTCACTCACTCACTCACTCACTCACTCACTCACTCACTCACTCACTCACTCACTCACTCACTCACTCACTCACTCACCCACCCACTCACTCACTCACTCACTCACTCACTCACTCACTCACTCACTCACTCACTCACTCACTCACTCACTCACTCACTCACTCACTCACCCACTCACTCACTCACTCACTACTCACTCCCTCACTCACTCACTCACTCGCTCACTCACCCACTCACTCACTCACTCACTCACTCACTCACCCACTCACTCACTCACTCACTCACTCACTCACCCACTTGCTCACTCATTAGTGATATAAGAAAAACAAGAGAACGTACTAGGTCTCTTACTTACTACGGAACGGATAACGAACAGAAAAAACAAAAGCATGACACGACAAAATGAGTCGCACTAAAATTACTTCGACGTTCGTAAAGGCCGTTGCATGTGACCACCCAATTAGTAGTACAATTGTTGTTTCACAGCTCACGGCAGTGAAATACGATTATGACGGAGCTTCTACGGTAAAATCGAATATAATCACGGTGGCGGATGAACATTATCATGAAGGGCATTGAACATAGAAGAGGGAGTGAGTCATGAGATTGCTTGCCAAAAAACAGAAATATTTGGAAATTGAAAAGATGGTGGGAAATTGACTCTAAACAGTTAACAGGTTATGCAATTCTAATGTAAGGCAGATGATCAATGCAAGATCCTGAAACGTGGGGAATGAGGGAAATAACCACCCGGTTTCCATGCTACTTCAACTTTTCATGAAGCAGCAGGTTTTATAACTATATGGTAAAAAACACACAATTACAAAACACATTTAACTCAGTTATGAACGGACGCCTGTTATCAACTAGGACAACCAGAGGATAAAAACATGGAGCGCTCGGCTTTTTAATTACTGTTTTCGGCACCCCGTGGGACACGGATTACTATTAGTTGGTACTCGGGGTGCGGAGTCGTTTTTTATTCGTGGCATTGCTTTTTAACGACATTACTTTTGCCAGTGTGTGTAGCTCACGTTACTCACTCATATCGTTATCGACCATCGACATGGTGACTGGCTGGCTCATTGCTCATTCTTAGGGCTGTCAAGCCGATTTGTTTGGGATGTGGTATCGATGCACCACCAATGTCAATTGAATGAAGTTTTAAATTTTAGTTTAAATGTATAGTAGTTGTTGAAGATTGTTTTAGCTATACCTTGTATGTAAGAAAGCAGCATCGTTTGAAATAATTTTTAATAGAGTCTGTAGTAATTTAGTTTTGGTTGAATTAGTTCATCAAATTTTAAGAGCAGTCAACCTTGCCAAATGGTTTGCTTAGTATAGTTTAACTTATGTTCAGTCTCAAATTCGTTTACATTAAATTATCAAATTTCCGGCTGCTTCACCAACTGAAATTTGAAAAAAAAAGTATTTCACGCAGATGTAACTTTTTTCCCTATTTAATTCAATTGTAAAAGTCTTTTTTACGTTAATTCAAATAAACTTTTCTATGACATCTAAAAAACATTCAGAGAAGCCAAAAAAAATTTAGGGATTTAGTCACCAAAATTCAAAGTAGTGCATGTTTCGACTGATATTAACAAGTGTTTTTTATAAACAGCCGTTAATCAGTTGGTCTAAAAATTCTTCGGTGCCTGCGATATTGGTATAAAAACCGCTAGCTATCGTGTGACCACGTTCTTACGCACAGTTCTATTAGCTATCGTATGACTGAAGTTCTTACGCATAATCCTGTGTCAGCAGAGACACTTTTAATGAGTCTACACATCACCACCATGACTCTTTCACCAGTGCACCTAGATTTGTTGGTCGCATTTTCTCCAACAAATATCCTCTTTTTGTTAGATCCTTTTCATTATATGTAAAACCGATCATGTCAGGATTTAGAATGGTCCATCAGGATCTGTTCCCGTTTCCGTTTCCGTGTCTTCCATTGTTCTATCATAGCTTTCAACAATTTATAAATTGTAAAACCAACCATACCTAAACCGCATCAAAACATAAAGAAATCGAGAAGTCCCAATCGCGTTGACATCAACTTCTACCTATCTGACTCGTGGTGTGTGTCGTATTGTTTGATTTCATTTCAAGACATTACGACTTCACCAGTGGTCTACATTAAACTTTAGATGTACATATATCAGACGACACAGCGTTCCACAAACATTAAATCATAAACAATTGAGACCAACTTCGTGCTCGTTCGTAATGGGTGATGTGGACGACGGCATGGCAGGCACGATCGGCGTCGTACGGCAACATCTGCAGCGACGAGCCATCGGGGCTTTGAGCCAGTCCCTGGGCCACCTCGTGATCGGCCACCAACGCATCGATGGCCTAAAACTCATAGACGGTCAGTTATTTTCGTGTTACGAACATTTGTGTCTCCTGTTCTACGACGTTCATATAAAAAATTCAATGGTTTTAGCAGAATGCTTGGCATATAACATAAATAGAAAATGTGGTTTGTCTCATACTGTATCTTAGAAGTTAGGAGATACATAATAAAATTAGATAAAGAGAACCACTGTTATACTCAATAAGTATGCCATTCAACGGAAAACATTTTGTTTTTTAAGAATAAAGATTAGTTAATAAATATAACCATACCTTATTTTCATAATTACTCACCCTATTTTAGTTTCAGCTAACTTCATTGCCTCACTTCTTCACAATCGCTGGATTTAGCAAGAAGATTGGGCTTATGTATATGGAACTGTCTATTGTACTTCGATTGGGAAGGTCAATTTTTTAAACGGTTCTTCACTCACCAGCAAGTAAAATCAAACTTGTTAAACATTCATTTAAAATTACCTGTTCATCACCGAAGACGACGACAACCAGCACCATCAAAAACACGACAAACTGGAATTGGTGAGCCATAATGTCAATTAGCTGAATAGGTTTATTTTCAAACTTGTAGAATTTATGAATGCACTGAAAAAAAATCTTATCAAAAAGGGAAATGATTAATGTTGGATTTCATATTTTTTCATTGAACTAGAACCAAAGTTCACACCAAAAATACAAATCCAAATCATGCAATCACACTTCAAAATTTGAGTTGAGGAATGATAGGTTTATAGTTTTTGGATGAAATGCTTTTGAGTATCAATAAATTGTTTTCGTCAGTATTGTACATGATATTAACTGTATTAACTCAATTAAAATATTCCTTCTTTTTATAGCACGCATGAAGGAGACTACACTACGAACAACGAGATTTTGTTATCGCCATCCGCTTATCTGCTGAAGTTTTTGAGACGATGTCAAAAAATGGGATCTCCTAAAAAATCTACAGTTTTGCGTCGACCATTTTGTTTAGCTGTTAGTGGTTTTATAACCACCATAGTATTAGGGTTCACAAATGATTCCTTCCCAAACACAAAAACTTTCCCAAACACAAACACAAATTAAAAAATCAATTGGAAATCTGAATTTTTTTTTGAACGGCGACATCAAAAGATAGCGGAGACATACTGCTCTGACAATGTACACGATTGTTCTATGTTTTATTGTGGTCATTTTGAACCCTGGAAAGCTAACCCAAAATTCTTTATATATGTTTTATGAAGTTACCCGTCTGGTTGCCTAACCAGTTGGTTATATTCAAAACGATTTCCCATGTTAAGTTCAGCTATTCAGAACAGGAAATATGGTTTACGAGTTACCCCAATACGTTGCCTTCACAACCTAATAGGGTCATCCCCTCCCCAAATCGTCTTCTTTTATAATGTAAACTCTCAGAGCTGTGTGTCTTCGCTATCTTTTGAAATCGCCGTTGAAATACAAAAAAAAATTTTATTCAGAGTCTTCGTTCTCGGGATCGCCCATCTGTGACTAAACTACCCACCATGTAGTGATTCTTGAACCGCTAACAGCTAAATTTTTTTTCGTCGACGTACAAATTGTAGGTTTTCTCAGTCAAGCCGATTCAAAAACTGCTGTTTAAACAGTGTCACTGGTTAAGCGCTATGAAATAAAGCGGTCGAAAATTAGTAAAAGCACCGCTTTGTTTCGAACCGCTTAACTACTATAAGATTTGATTCGGAGTCCATAGAGTAAGGGGCGCAGTTCTAACGAAAATTATGTTTCTTCATGAATTACTGCTTTAAATACGTATAACGGGGGCGTTAAGTGGGTTCTCACACATGCCAACCGCCAATTCACTTTAACCAACGGCTCTTTTTCTGGTCAATTTCAGTTCGCACGGCCTGTGATTATACATATCAGTATATCCGTTTGTCGCGTAACCGTTTCCGGTTCTTCCATTTCTAGACGCACGTTGGTTATTTGTTTCCTGTGTCTGGCACATTTATAGAACAAAGCAGCTTGGTAATAAAACGTGGTTTAGTAAGATCAGCAAATTTTTGGCTACCCAAAGTTGGTCAAGGTGCCAAACTCGGAAGCGTGGTTTGAAAATGGGCTTCCAACAAAGAACCTCTGACAGTTGCAGAACCATGTGGATTTCATGCCATTGCAGTGAAAGCAAAGCCAGTCGTGTGTCGATCCGTTAGTCTTCTTTGTTATTGAAGCCATCAATGCATACAAATAAACTATCAGAACGGTATGTTCGTAGTGGCCTGAGAGCTCGAAGAAGCACATCCGTCCATTTTTGGATTGAAATAAACTAAACTAAACTAAAACTGACAATTGCAGAATCCCATGAGCAATGCGTCAGTGTCTCGGGTCAGGTTTTGAACCAGGACGACAGTTTTCTAAGCTGGCACCCTAGGCACTATCCAGGCAAATAAAACAGTCATGGGCTATAGATTTGATGCAACATAATTGTTTTGCCCACACTGTTTAAACTAGGTAAACCGTGCTTCATGTGGGATGTGAACAGAAATTGTAATGACTTAACTGGGATCGAACCTAATAAGTCAGTTCGTCTGGTGTTGGCAAATCATAGCAACTCGTATACAAGACGATTCTAATACAACTATCGCCAGATGCAGAGAGCAACCTCTAAGTGTAACCTCCAAACAAAGTAACCTGCTGATTACTCTAGTTAGTAACAAGTTAAAAACTTAGTAGATGAAACAACGCTGAGTCAACGGCAAAGTCAGTTGTTGACCGGGTTGACCGGATTTAACGTATGCTGCTCATTCGTCTTCGGCTAATTTGAGCTGTTATAAAACACTGGACACGGTTACTATACGTATACGATATGGCTATAAACAGGTTCGACCGAAAGAGAACGGTAAAAGTAAAAAAAAATTCACCAGCTAAACAGGTTAGTTTTTGATTTTTTACCTTTTTATACAAAACGTAAGCATAAGCATTTGTGTAAAAATACCTAATACACGAACTAAATGAACGCTTTTGAAGTCGACGTTTTTGTCAGGCGGTTTTGTTCGAATGTTATTTCGAAAAACGAAAATTCAATAAAAAACGTCAAGTTGAATAATGCTCCATATTTTTTTAAAGTTTTAAAGAAGTACAATTAATAATGGCCTTCTAGCCTGGGCTTTCGAAAATTAATGTAAACACTAACAAAATTGTTAACACCAATCTTAAGTGTATCACAAGACTGGAGGGTCCACAGACAGCAACTCTGGTGATTTGAGACTACAGCTCAAATCATCATATGATCTTGTTCTGTATATTTAGCCTTTATGTATGTATAATCTAATTAATGTAGAAACATCGTCCAAAAGGAACTTGGGTCTGTGGCATCAGCACAGTTATTCAGTTACCGAAACGAGTGTCTAAAGGTTATTTCTTTTTTTCAACGATATCCGGGTTCAAAAACTAGGGAAATTTAAAAGTCCCCGTTTGAATTTGATGGTTATTTATAGTCCCAATGATTTACTGTTTCAGCAAAATTTGTCGATATAATATACATACAATACAATACGTCTTCAATGAAATTCTTCAATTTTCTCGAGCTACATATAGTTAACGGATTTAGGTGAAGTCAGCGTAAAACTTGAAGAATGAACTTTTCTCTTCCGTTTGAGCTTAAAACTTTTTAAAATTGGTCTTTTAGAACTCGAAATTATCAAGCAGGCATTTTAGGGCTAATCGATACAGTATTCGTTGACTAGTTTCTTCATTGTTTCGAGCTACACTGAACCGAAACCGGAAAATCTATCTAATCACATTTTTAAATGAAGAGAGAAAAGACACTCATCAATTTGATATAAACTTTTTTAGAACACGCCCAGTTTATGTCGGTATAACCTGCGAAACTAAAATTGCATCGACAGATTTTCGCTGGAACAGTAATTCATTAGCGACTAGAACAAGTTTTAAATATTTAATTATTTCCTTTTATTCATTTATTCGTTCGTGTAAGTGTAATAACAGACACTGGTTGAGAGCAAGCTGAGATGACCTGAAAATAATAACCAAAATGCGTGTAATTGTTTACAAACCCTGAATTTTTACAATATGAGATGAATCAGGTATTCCACGTTTGAAAAGTTAACCAATAAAATCATGTACGAAACTACTTTTAGAGATAAAATGTTTCAAAATCACCATGAATATTCAAATTGGGAAGATTATTTCTTTTTCGATTGTACTGTATCTTGTAATAGAAAAAAATTGTCCAATGGAAAAAAGACGTGTCTCAAAACACATTGTAACCGCATCACCTTACTTGCTCATTCGGGTCAATCCATTATGCACTATATTGTGAGACGTTGTAGACCCTGATTTTTTATGAAGACATTTCATTTTCATTTTCCTTGGTAGCAAACTCCCGGGTTCACTAAACGGGGGAATGCAAAATGGCAGATTCTGCGTGGTACACAACTTGCATGGGTCAAAAAATTTCATACCAAATTTCTTACGTCTTTGATTTATGAAATCTAAAATTTTTAAGTAAGGACTATTCATCTTCAGGCTGGGACTTTAAATCGTTGGCACCGTGAAGCGAAGGTATTTCATTGATCCTGACTGCCTTTATCTGTTAAGAAACAATAATTTTGCGTTCAGTTTTTTGAACAAATAACAAACGAAATAGAATTTGGATAACCCAAATTCAAACAAACGTGGAATCTGGGTTAATTGTCAAAATACTTTTAAATATGTAGTAAGCTCATGTCATATTTATATGGGACCATCTTTACTGCTGAGGTGAACTTTAAACACAGTGATCTGAGATTTCTGGATCTGTATTCATTCAAATTTTTTTCTACTTGGCACGTGATACAAAGAGGTTAAAAGAATGACTCAGGTTATTTCAGGGGTCAAAAGTCCGGGATGAATTGCGGGACAAGACGAGGCGAGCGTGTTATCTCGTCACGTCTCAACCCGGTTTACTCTAAACCGCAAAATCATTTTCTCATCCCGTGACTTTCTGTTTCGTTTGTCCTGTTTTTTTTCTCAATTAGCGCATGTTTGTCAATTACATCGAGCAATGCAAGAAAAAACTAGCTTAACTGATTGGTAATATGTGATTAACTAGTTAATGAATAAATTGAAACGAGTGAATTGGATTGTTACTGACTGAATGGAATTCAACCAAAAAACAACAACAACACCTTTTATTAGGTGTAAAAATCTTACATTTTACATTAGCCATCTTACATCAACATTAGCTTTCAATATTTTAATGCTATAAAATCGTTTTTGGTTTTATGCCGTAAAATTAGCTTTGTCTTGTTTCATTTCATCATCGCGCTTCGTTCAAAAATGCGGCCTAGTTCCGTGTTCCATACGCATAATTACGGAAGCTGTACGTTTTTAGTTATAATCACAACTACGAAAAATCCAATTTCACGGTTCATCCTAAATAAAATTCAGAATTTATTTTAAGAGTATAATTCAAAAAAATTCGTGATTTAGAATTTATCAAATACAAGATTATTATGCGTTTTCTGTGACTGCAGCACAATGATAGCGGCATTTTAGTAAGTGTTAGTCATGTACAAAAACCTTGCACGTACCTGATCACACAACGGTCTGGATAATTAACCATGGCCACATTGTTGCGTGGTACCTGGTACATAACCAGGCGATCGATCAACAGCTAGAAGTTTAGAAAAAAACTGGAAAGTATGTATGTATGTATAACTTGAGAAAAACAGACTAACTTACAGAGTGTATAAAAAACTTATGGTGTTTCAACCTTCACCTTCGACACCAGAAAATACCTATGTAGCAAGATTTTACAGCTGACGAATAATTTGCTGTACCAGCATACCGCGAGCTTGCACAACAGTACGACAGCACCACTATGTTCATACACACTGTACACTAGGATTACATACCGTAGTCTGTACAAATGTACATGTACGGTACAGGACTAAACGATGTGACAATTTCGCCGAAGCGTTTGCAAGTTGTCGTTTGCTCGCAGCTTCAGCATGTGGGTCATGTTTGGTGCTTGGTTGGCTGCGTCACTCATAGCCGAAGCTTCGGCGACTCCCATGCTCCCAAGCAATCAGCAAAGAGGAACTACTTGCTGAAGCAGCCAGCACACTTGCCATAGCCTTTGTGATTTTATCCTTTATATCTTTTACTTTATCCTTTATTTTATCTTTCGTCCTGTACTGTGCTAGCTTAGGCGTGAGAACAAAATGGTGGACACATATTTGGTTTATCGGATATTTGCAAACGATGATACCATTTACGGGCTTCCGTTTTGTTCTATAAAAATGTGGAGCGTTTACCCCAAACATGTTTGACTCTTGTCTTTGTGTAAAACTGTGGCAAAGAAACCATAACTATAATCATGGATACTCTGGATTATGATAGTTGGAATAACCTTTGGATCTTGCAATGCGGGCAAGATCAACCTGGGATAATCCGAATCAGATTAGGTTGACCAAAACTAGCCTCTATTTCTTTTGCATTGATTTGTTTGAAAACATGTTGCTAAGCTTATAAACGAATTCCTTGTCAATTCAGTAAAACGGATCAGGTTAAAGGTGGTGAAATTACCAGTTAAATAAAATACGAAAATCGAGCTTTCAAATGTATTCGAGCGATGGTAGTTGGAGGCTAAACTTCTTTATCCTAAAACGTTAACATTAAAACATGTGGAATCCGTTCGCAGGAAATACAAATACTCCATATAAGAACCACAACAAATATCGCCTCCTTCCAATTAGCGGATATCACAATGAACTGCCCAAGAACCTCCATAGTTGGTTCTATAGTTAACCTCATACTTTCAAAGAACCCCTCATAGTTGCGTACACACTACAGTTGGGCCTCATGACACACAGCTACCAAGATCTAGGATATTATCACCTTTTTATGAACCGAGAGATATAAATAAATCCATACACAAATACATTATAGTTTTACGATTCTTTAGACCATGACAAGTTTTTAAAATAAAACCTTCTTGATTTTTTCACATCAGTAGAATTTTGTATGTATTAGAAATTTTTAGTCCTACCGAGAAACTGACAAAATTTCGAGTATCCTGGTAGGATTCGACCCACGACCTTCCGTTTACAGGTACTCCTGTCTAGCACTGATGTAACTAAAACTGTAAACAGAGTTTATTTATACATGGTGTCCCATCTTTATCTTTATGTTGACGGCTCCCTGTTTGAGTCGTATATGGTATATACCATTGACCTTTCTTTTTCAAATAGGCCAGTCTCTGGCAAATGGTTGGACACCTACCAAACGTCTGTAGCTAATTTGACGAGCAATCAAAAACATGTTCAACTCTGAGCCATTTTCCTTTAGTTTGTAAAAATTATTAGTTAATAAATGTAATAAAGAGGCAGTAACAGACCAAAGGACCACAGAAAAAAGCAAAACACAGAATGGAACAGAGAAAAATGAAATAGACTCACTCACATTTAATTCGGGTACCTCCAAGTTCCCGAAATCGTTTTCAGCAACGTGGCACAGCTTTCACGGCTACATAAAAAATTTCATGTAAATTGCAACATCCTTCAAAAATAAAGCGTCATGACTGACCCATTTTCAAAGATCACCTTCCCAAATAACTTTAACCTGAGTCAAACGAGGAAACGACCATTCTAACAAAAGAATCAGGATGGTTTTCCGGCTCTTTATGTCAGCATGACCCGAAATTGAATCAATAAGATATTTCTGGGTCGGCAGAGGAAGACGTCTTCTGTGGCCTTCCAGGTTACCAGACCAAACCCCTCTGTACTTTAGTTGATTGATGGAGCGCGTGTATGTGAGAAGTCCCGAGAAATATGGCCAACCATGTCTTTTCATGGACACGCATTAGGTAGCCGTGGACGCCGTGCCTCGTAGCTGGGAACGATGTCGAGATCTTGGAGATACCCGAGTCGAAAAATTAGCGGGTCTATTTTTAGTTAACATCTGTGATGTGCTGTTTCCTGTGATTAATTGCTTTTTAAGCACCTTTTTATTAAGTTTCTCAAGGAATACATTGAACATAATGAAGATAAAAAATCCAAAAACGATTCCAATTCGATTTCTGGTAGGTTTAAAACAATTTGCCGAATACTTTTCTATTTGGAAATGATACTTCAGTTGTATAGACTCAGTACAGCTAAAACACCAAGCCGTCAACATCGGCGGTTAAGAATAGGACAACCCTGTATGTATATTGTTGTATTCGGAGTCAAAAGGAGCGATGAAAACAAGGTTGTCCATTTGAACAATACGCCTGGGGCTACGTATCTTCTATCAGACTTTTATATATCATAGTATGTCGTCTGACACGCTGCTAATTGTCTCACCTTTTAGACGCCTGCGTCAATAGTCGTTTATTATCGTCCTTTAAAACTAACGGGTCGCGAGTAATTGCAGCAAGGTTAACGTTCGGTTTCATTTAATCAATGAGGACTTCGCTGAACCACTTTTAACAATTTATGAACCAATTCAAAACCGTAATGTACCTTATAATACGAACTTTGAAGAAACTTCGAAATGTTCGAGCTATTGTTTTTCAGTGAAACTATCATCAATGTCGGCTACATATGTACGGGCACGCCTAATTATTGGTTTACGACAACCCGAACAGTTTTTTTGCTCATAGTTTTTCCTTCGTTCTACGCTGTAGATATCTTAGTGAACACAAATGCAAGTTATAGAAATGCCTTTCAACAACCGTTTGTTTATTCAACATCAGGGTGGATGAAAAAGTTTGAGCGCTTCCAGCGAAGAAGTTGTTTAGCAAGGCACATAACAAAGTACAAGGAAAATAAACCGACCTGTTCCCTTGTCGACCATCAAGATCTCGGCATCTTTCCCAGCGACGAAGAACAACTTCCGAGGCTGCATGACGTGTGGCATCTACATAAGTACTGTATGTCTGCTGTGATAAAGATACCTACATAACTTCTCCCCGACCGACACCCGACTTCTCGGGATTCCATGCAAATATGTACATACAAGAGTTCAGGAAACGTGACTTGTTTTCATAATAGGACGGTGCTCCGGCTCATGATGAAACAGCTGAGAACCACCCGAAGTTGGCTCGTCGATCCTTTCCTGGCTTTTGGCTCAGCAGAAGAGGACCATTCCAGTGGCCTGCCAATTCACAGTTCTCACCTATCTGGATTTCTGGTTGTTGGGTGATTTGAAGCAGTGCGTGTACGGGAATAACCATGAGAAGTTGGCCCAGTTACTTCTCTATATGAACAGATGGGTGGCATTTCCGTGGACGCACGCCATGCAGCCGTGACCGCTGTGCCTCGCTGTTGGGAACTATGCCGAAAAATCGGTGGTACCAAGTCGAGGAAGTCGGTTTGTTTGCTTTTTTCTTGTTATCTGTTTTTTACTTGTGTATTTAGGTTTACGGTGCTCTGTGTTTGATGCTAGTTCGTTATGTGCCTTGCTCGATAAATTGTGAATAAAATAGACGACAATAGAACTAGCTACACATAACGAATGAACATCTGGTAAGTATCAAGCAAGTCTATTTCAGGAAAAAATTAAGCCTTATTAAGTTTAGAACAACACAAATACGAATCCGAAAAACAGTTTTACTTAACCTCTGACTCCATCTTACTTTTGTAGAATCTAACAGTTAAGGTAAACTTCAGACTTTTGCATAAACAAACAATGAAACATACCAATGGCTGATGAAATGCAGTTGTCCATCTATTACTAAAAGCGTTACATACCTTAGAAACAGAGAAGCTGATTTGGCTAACTGGCAAAAAGTACAACTATAAAAGTTTACCAACACGGAATGTCCACTATGATCGACGGACTGCTCGAAAGCTAAACCATCTGGCTTCTTATCAGCTGAAAATCACTAACTACTACATCCGTTTACAGCTCATTTGAGAACTACCTTTATAGCCGTACCGTCGTGCGCCGGGCACCGCGGTCACGCTTACTATTAAAAAGCGTTCGCAAAAAGAATCGGCATCACGAGAGTAAACCATTTTTTCTAGCTCTACTGTGGGACACAGTCGTTTTTTGATCAATCATAAGGCTGGGTGCGATCATGAGGGTTTTTCTGGTTGTGTGATTGACCACTCTGGATTAAGATAGTTGAACGGCGCAGTGCACTAATGACCAACTGACTGTGGGGAGACGCTCACTGAACATGACAACCAAGTCCGGGGTAACGGTTGACAAGCAGATCCGGCTTATCGATGATTGACGTTCGTTATTATGTTTTATTTTCAATGATTCAAGTAAAAAACGTTCCACCGTTAAATGGGTTATTGCGGTAAGCTTAGCAACAGGTTTTTTATTGAACTTCAGCTGGCTACTGTCGGTTTTTAATGAGGCCCTTTTACGACGACCCCTGCCTGGACCGACTTCTTGCCTCGTGCCGGCTTGTAGATGGCACGAGCTCAGGTAACTGCCCTCAAGTCATCGTATAATTAAAGACACTCCCTGTCTTCCAGGTAATCAATAAACTTGTTGAACACTTACAGTAAAGATTTGTTATTGTCACGGACCACTTCAGATCATTTCCGGTCATTCTTTCACATCCAGGATTGATCAAAAAGCCACTTTGTTTTGTTCTTGTGTACATTGCAAAGCTCTGATCTTATCGTTTCGGCGTCAACAAACGAATTGAAACAAATCAACGGAAATCGGGATATGTACGATCTTGAATGAATTGTCGACCATGGGTGAAAAATACATGTAGCACGCTCGATAAATTAAAAACAACCGTTTTTTATAACAAATTTGCTTATGTAACTGAAACACTGACATGTTTTTTCGTTACAGTATCTTTCCTAATTACCTCATTTCATTCAGTTTTTTGGTTCTGGAGTTGACTCTAGGATTTGTTCTGAAGCATTTGCACATATAATCATCGCTTTTAATAACAGCACCAAAGACGCTTAGTGTGCCACCTATTTCGTCATGTTCTGTATTTTCGACAAAAACTACTGACCGTTCATTCTAGCTGTTAATTAATTGCTTCGAAGTTCGAAGAATAAGCCAGAAAGAAATTTTAAGAGAAAAAAACGTGAACAATCAAATGATGTCTCACTTATCATTACCTGCTGTTTCCCAATGTGTTTTCTCGTTAAATCTGAATTCTGTTATGCAATTACGTTAGCCAATTGTTAGTCACAAGATCTCGCTTCACAGTAATTGTTCTTACCAAGAAACTATTCGTACATATAATGTTTGTACAGTACCGTAATATAATCGACAATTAGACAAACTTGCCCTCGCGAGCCCGAACCGGTGATTGGCTGATTGGCATGAAGACGCGTCACCTTGGCTACCAGTATATATGCGAAACGCATTTCATAAAATAACAATTTAACTGGTAACTATTGACACACGTTTAGCGAATTGATTTGTGCTACACAAATATAAAGAACAGAAACAATTACATGCATTTCATATAGTAACAAATAGGGTGAGCTTAGTACGTATTTGAGCGATAACAAACATTCGGTGAGTTCCGGACCCGATTTTGGGGAAGACTTTTTGGCAGCTTAAGTTCCATGTGATGATTTTCGACGAGTTTAATATCTACATATAATTTAATCGGGCAGTTTTGGCCACATGAACATCACAATTAGGTGTTACCGAAGAAACGCTGTCTATCACTAGTATTTGTTTCTTCTAATGTACCTGTTGGTATCAGTTGGCTTCTCGGCAAAAATGAAATTTGAATCGTTCCCTGAACACTTGCGTAATCATCCATGTACTGTACCATAGGTTTCTAAATATATATCATTGCAGAAACGGGGGATAGTTCTTGAAACCAAAATGTTTCTCTGAATTGCTCTATTCAACTGAATAACATGCCATGTACTTTATGTATGCGCATAGCTACCGTAAGAGAACGAAGCATGCGGAGATCAAAATTGAGGTGCAATAGTATTCAATCAGAACCCTATCTTGAAAATCAAGGTTGTTGATAGGACAACCAGAAAAAACTGCGATTGACCGCATAATTGAGCTCCTAAAGAAAGATATAAGGCAACTAGTGGGGATAAACACAGGTCACTCAATCCTAATCAAGCACCTAGCAATGATGTTAAGGAGGGATGACCCTTCATGAAAACAAATGCAGCAAGGCTGAGGGATTCTCGTAACACGTATTATGTATGTAACTTTCGAGTGCTCGGTCTTTATAAAACGAAGAGCTAAATATAGAAATAGCACAGGTCGGAAAAAAAGACACCAAACAGTCGATATCCAACCAAATAATAAACATACATTAAAAGCACATGTGGATTACATTTCAAGATACCCTACAATGTACAAGATCCTAGATAAAGACAGGCTAAGAAGGTTCATCAACGAGGTTAACTCAATAAGTAACTAAACCCAGGGTAATCCGCAATAGCACCTACAATTAACCCCGACTATTAGCCGAGCGACCGACCCTCAACAACAACAACAACAACAACAACAACAACAACAACAACAACAACAACAACAACAACAACAACAACAACAACAACAACAACAACAACAACAACAACAACATAGTATCCAATCACAAATCTGTATAGCCTATCCGTGGTTTATTTCTAGTCAAAAACTTTTTGGCGCACATTTCGAATTCAAATCTGCTTTTGGCGCGCTTTAAAAGTTTTGAGAAATAAAATCGTTTTCACATAACATTTTGACAACATACGACGAGTGCGCTGGATTCATTGCATGCGTGGGTAACCGGTCCACAAGAATAGTTTTCGATATTAAGATACTCTGACCCAGTTATATACCCAGTCATTTTTCTCCCCATTTATAAATAATAGCTTATTAACACTGTTACATTCTATCTGACGTGCTAATGAACGGATTATCTTTACAATGGAACACCAAAAACAGACACACTCACCGTACACAGGAGAAATCAGACGTTAAAGAGTGTAGATTGTGTTCTTCGTTTGGATGTTCCGATTGGATATTGGACCGGCAATGTTTAGGATATTTTTATTATCGTTTACATTACGTATGTCATGCTAATTCCGTTAATCTAAACATTCAACGGGTCAATTTTAATTAAGTGCGGTGTATTTAAACAGTGCAAAAGTAATGTAGACATGTGTGACTTTTTTAATTAGTTTT
>OZ038445.1:197502-220002 GCA_964036265.1 Daptonema setosum
GATTAACCGATGCATGGAATCTTTAATCAGTAAAATATTTTCTCACTCACTCACTCACTCACTCACTCACTCACTCACTCATCATCACTCACTCACTCACTCACTCACTCACTCACTCACTCACTCACTCACTCACTAACCCGAGGCAGCCAACAAATAGCGAAGATGCTCTCCACGTGCCCGATTAGGGAAGTACGTGAGTCGGTACTTGTGGGGAGCCATGTTGCTGATTTTAGATATCTGTAGTCTGATTCTTTTTAATACTAAAGATTTTGTAATTGATTTTCAAAAACTTGAGTTTTACTTGTTTGATTGATTATCCACTCCACCGGTAATGCTAGAATCTATTCACAGATGAAAATTAGATATGTACGCAACAAATAAGTAACAAAAAAATTGCACTTTGTCGTTTAGTAATTCGTTGGAAATAGTTTTGGTATCTAAAGCCACCGTAAATGGTGGACCAGGTTCATATGTAAACGTTATTTTCATTTATTCACTACACGCCAAACAGTGACAATGCAAGTTTCGTATTTGTATGCAAACAAGACGTGTATCTTCTCCTATTATTGGAAAATTTGGTTTACAGAAATTATGAAATATCATTTGTTATGAAATAAGAAAATTAAACACACTAAATTAAAGCAATGGAAATGTGAAAATGTACATAGAATACACGGAGAATGATTACGAAACGCCTGACTTTTGTTGGCGAGCCTCTGTAACATCTTTAAAAGTGATATAGGGTGGACAATTGGTTATTAGAATGGCCACAGAAGGTAATCAGTGTTTCCCCTATAAAACTGAATCTTGGATTTTGGGGTCAATTTTAGATTGTAACGTTTTTGTAAAAAACAAGAAAAAATAGAAAAATTATTTTTTTTGGTGAATCCAAAATTTGAATTCTATATTTTGGATTTTGGATTCACGGAAAATATTTTTTCTTGTTTTCTTCAAAAACGTCAAATTCCGTCAAAATTCAAAAATGACCGCAAAATCCAAGATTCAGTTTTATAGGGGAAACACTGATTACCTTTTTGTGGCCATTCTAATAACCAAATGTCCACCCTATAACAAGGTACATTACAAAAAGATTGTAAAAAAATCCTAAGCAAATTTTCTGAAAGAAAGTTGTGTTTGCTTTTGCAAATAGACAAGCGAGGCTTTTCAATGAACAAAGTTAGTTATTCTGTGTCGTTTGATAGAAATACATCGAATATTGTTGGAGCCAAAACAGTTCCAGTTTCACTTTCTTTCGCTCTTCCGTAAACAGTGCCTATTCACAATTCGATTCAGCAGTGGTATTTGAAATTCAAAAGTTGAATCCGCCCCTTTTTCTCGGCAGGTAGTAAGATTATTGAATGAGTAAACATAGAAAAGTAGAATAACGGAGTTGTACGGTGACTCCTACTCTTCTTTCAATATAAAATTTATGCGTGTGAGAAGTCAATTAGGTTCCCGTATGTTCAAATCAAATTCAGTTCCCTGAACCTAAACAAAGTGAGTAGGAGAACTTACATTTTTTACAATTCTATACAAGGTAATTCTATCCTAGGTAAATCCATACATGGTAATTCTATCATAGGTAAATCCATAAATAGTAATTCTATCATAGGTAAATCTATACATGATAATTCTATCCAAGGTAAATCTATACAAAGTAATTCTATCCAAGGTAGATCTATACATGGTAATTCTATCCAAGGTAAATCTATACGAGGAAATTCTATCCAAAATAATTCTATCCAAGGTAAATCTATCCAAGGTAAATCTATACAAGGTAGTTCTATCAAGGGATGTTTCTTATTATTATTAAAGAAAATCTATCCAAAGAAATTTTTATCTCAGGAAAATGCATCCAAAAGAAAAATTACCAGGGGGAAATCTGTGAAAGCGATGTATTGAGGGGGAAAGGTGTGCCAAAGAATTTCTATTCGGGCAGAGTAAATGTATCCAGGGCAAATAAAATCGAGAGAAAAAATATTGAAAGTATTTATCCACTTTAAATAAATACGGGGACATTATAATATATCATAAAGTTCGATAACGCCGAAGTTTTTTCAAAATGCTCAATTGCCACTCACCCACTCACTCACTCACTCACTCACTCACTCACTCACTCACTCATTCACTCACTCACACACTCACTCATTCACACACACACACACTCACTCACTCACTCACTCACTCACTCACTCACTCACTCACTCACTCACTCACTCACACACTCACTCATTCACACACACACACACTCACTCACTCACTCACTCACTCACTCACTCACTCACTCACTCACTCACTCACTCACTCACTCACTCACTCACTCACTCACTCACTCGCTCACTCACTCACTCACTAACTCACTCACTCACTCACTCACTCACTCACTGATTAGATTTTCCTTGAATAAAACATCCCTTGATAGAACTATGTACCTTGTATAGATTTACCTTGGATAGATTTACCTTGGATAGAATTACTTTGGATAGAATTTCCTCGTATAGATCTACCTTGGATATAATTACTTTGTATAGATTTACCTATGATAGAATTACTATTTATGGATTTACCTATGATAGAATTACCATGTATAGATTTACCTTGGATAGAATTACCATGTATAGATTTACCTTGGATAGATTTACCATGTATAGATTTACCTTGGATAGAATTAGACTGGATGGGATAGATTTTCTGTACCCCAACAAAGGAGAACAAAGTTCCCGTATGCTAAACAGTGAAACGGACATTACACCAATTTATTTCGGAAAATGTAAGATAAACGTCTAATTCCTAGTCCATTTAAGGCAGTTTATAAGAAGAGAAAATTACCAAACTTTTTTCAATTCCGTGAAAGAACGTTGAAAACTTTGAGAAACGTCGAAAAAACCGTGAAACTGCAAGTGCAAGTTGATATTTCAGTAAGTCAGTCAGGTCGGCATACTGCGTTGTTGGTTAAAAACTGGTAATAGATAAAAAAAAAATATGTTATTATGTTGAATTATTATACAGAACAACAATTTAAATATTGTTATGAACTTTTTAACTTTTTGGATTAAAACTTTAAAAACACTAAAAAATTGTTTTGTCCAAAGCATTTGACGTAGCATGTTGTCAACTAGCATTTGTTATGAAGTGTTCTGTCACCCAACGTGACTGACTGTCTCTATTTGAAGCACTGACTGACGGCTTGACGCCAATATATTAACCGGTTTATGTAAAGAGTTCTGAAGGATACTGAAATGATGATGTGTCTGCTGAGGTTACGGACGTTTTTTTGCCACAATTCTCAAAAATGTGTGATTCCAAAAAATATCACAACTTTTCGACTTAGGACTGAAAAAATTTCTCGATACGTTTTCGCAAAAATGTTTATCCAACATTCGAAAAACCATACAATTACGTGGTACGCACTAAGTAAGCATCAATATATTTATTTATGTATTTGAAGATTTTGTATCAAAGAAGTACAAACTTTCCACTGAAAACATTAAAAAGAGATCACGCGGGTGTTCAGATAGACAAACTCAGTGCATAAAATTTTACATCCATAATGTATTCATTTCATGTACGTAAATAGTCGTAAATATATTTTTTTTTTCATAAAAGCGGAAACATTGATAAATTTAGCGCACCGCACTGAAAAGTTTGACGACTGAGAGCCTCTAAAACAACAGCTGACTGTAGGATAGTAAAGCATGTTCTTTAAATCAAGTTTCACGGTAACTTTTTATGATTCAGTATTTGAGGTACGTACTTCGTATCCCATTTTAGCATGAAAGAGGAGAACTCAATTGAAACGTATTTTTAAAACAGGGGCTTCACAAAGTCTCAATGTAAAAAACGATTTCAACAACTAAGTATGTACAGAGTGTCCCAGCGGGGGGTTCACGATTTGTTCTTGAAATAACTTTTGTTTGCGTTAAGCAATATTCATAAAAATTTATACTGTGAATACCAATACCTTGAGAATTTTTTGTCTTTTTGAAATTTTGAAATTCGTTGAATACAGATTGAATTATAGTTGAATGAAAAAAATCTCAATTTTTGAACACATTTTCAGAAGAATTGCGGTCTGAAACATGTACAAAACTTATTCAATGGTGCTTTTACGACAAATATATTCGCCAATTATGCAGGGAACAATAAAAAGAAAAGTTTCACCTAGTATGACCACCGGATTTTTCCGAGACAACGATCTTTACGAGTTTTGAAATCGAGTAATGCGTTTGGTCGCGATTCTGCAGTAATGTTCGTCATTTTCATTAAGATAACTTCATCGAGTTATTCCAGTGTGTTGATTTTGTGGGAATGAACTAGTTCCTTAAAATGTCTTCAAAACCACCAGTAAACAGTAGCGGTCAAATCGGGGGTTCCTCCACGTTCGACCCATTCAGTGAATTGACCGTGCACGCAGGAACCGTGCCCTGTGTTGTGTGTGGGGCACCGTCAGCTTGCATGATCATTGATTCACAAACTAATTCTTTATTATTTTCGAGATGCTGCAGTAAAAAAATGATTGAGCCTGTTCAGGTACCGTCAAAGAAAAAAGATCCCATCAAACCGCCGTTTAAATTTGGCATCCCAAACGTTGATTTGGGTCTGCCTTTAGAGATCGTTGTTTCAAAAAACTCCGGTGTCATATCCAGTGAAACGGGTCTTTTCTAATGTTCCCCGCAAAATTTGCGAATATATAAGTTGTAAAATCACCATTGACTTTGTTTTTATTATGTTTCAGAATGAAATTCTTCTGAAAACTCAGTCGAAAATTGTAATTTTTTTCACTCAACTATAATTCAAGCTGTACTCAACGAATTTCAAAATTTCAAAAAGGCAAAAAATTCTCAAGGTATTGGTATTTACAGTATCAATTTTAAGATTATTGCTTAACGCATACAAAAGTTATTAAAAAAAACAAATCGTTAACCCCTCGCTGGGACACCCTGTATTGTCATGAACTTAACGCGAGAATAATCTGTAAAACCGGACGATAAATTCACATTTATGTAGGTCGCGAAAGAAAAGAAGAATTACAGATTACAATTAGAAATACCATTCTGAAGAAATAAGCAAATTGATTGATAGTTTTACATGATTTGTAGATATTCAGTAAATCCCTTACATCACCTGACCTAAAAGCGATCACCGTAAGTACATTTTAAATAAACCACAACTCACTCATAAAAACTCAATATTCATATGCATCGTGTGATTCTTATGTATATGGTTTTTCATTGCAATCATAACAGGTTATTCCATATACATTCCAAAATTATCTCATGGTGGCCTCGAAACCGTCCAGTGCATGACCGAATCCCTCGAAGAGCTTGAAGAAGGCGAGCTGCATGGCCGGTGAATACTCCTCCTCTCCAAATTCGGATTTGAGCATGTCGCAGAATGGGCGTGTCATATCCTGCTTTACATACCAATTAGTCAGTGAGTCGAACAGTCTGCCAAGCAGTCATTCGGTCAGTCAGGTCAGGTCAGGTCAGTCGAAATATCAGTAGTTACATAAGTAAGTCGGTAAGTTAGTCAGTGAGTGAGTCGAACAGTCTGTCAAGCAGTAAGTCGGCCAGTCGGTCAGTCAGTCAGTCAGTCAGTCAGTCTGTCAGTCAGTCAGTCAGTCAGTCAGTCAAAACATAAGTGGAGGTTAGTCTGTCAGTCAAAACGTTAGTGGGCTAGTCTGTCAGTCAGTCAGTGGACCAGTTAGTCTTCAGGTCATTCAATAAGACAATCAGTCCGTGAGCCAAACAGTCAGCAGGTTGGCCAGTCGGTCCATCCAGAACAAACCGTCATGCTTTTGCCCAAAATATTGTTCTTCAGATGTTTGGCCAGGGTGCGCGAGAGTAGCTGCAAATATTAAAATCTATGTACATTTATCTTAGCTTGATCTTCAAGAGTTATATTGTTATCAAAATTTTTTTTTGCAGGTCGATTACGCACGTATGCAATTTTCGTATGTTTTCCAAATGTTATGTAGAAAAGTATTTATCTCTCGAAGTTTTAAATGCGTGCTACAACAGATTTTGTTTAAAACTGTGCGCCAAAAAGTATACAACATATGTTTTGGTTATCATTTTTAAATGATATAATTCAAGTCGTTATAATGGAAACTATATAACCCAATACGATTACATACTCTGGATTTCATTGATACTGAAGGAATTTTTTTATTCATCGTTTAGTTACTGATCAGAGACATGTAGCATTTATTCACTGACACATTTCAAAAAATACCAATTCAAGATGTATTTACTAAATCATGTCCTGCTTAAACAATATTAAACATGGTTAAATTTCTGTCTGTGAAAATAACAGCAATTTTATTTAATCTTTGGTTGCTGATTGTTTAACTCTGCTTTTAGTGCTTATCAGTTATCCGTTGGCCGTTAACAAAATGATGGATAAATGGATAAACCTGTTCCAAAGCATGATCATCATCCTGAGCCAGTGACGTCACCAGAGCCACGATTCCGTTCATTATGCGACTGGCAAACTCCTGAAAGCAGTACCGGTTTACAGAAAGTTAAAAAAAGATTTTCGTTGAGAAACACATATATAGGCCTCGTAATTTGTTATAAGAAAATCCAAAACGTGGCACAGAAAACTCCTTACTTGAGAATCCGGTTCTGGACTTGAGAATCTGGTTCTAAGAATTTTTAAAACGTGGTTTTTACCCATTGAAACTTGAGGTCATTCTTTTGGCCTCGAGTCATTGCAGTTCAAACCAATTTCGCTGGATGGCGGCATCGCTGCTGAACAAATTCACGCCAAAGGGCCGTAAACACCGTGCGAGAAAACCCGATTTCGTCATGCCTGGCTCCCAACAGTCGATTTCATCGGAGTCATCGCCGGACCTTCAGGCACTAATTGGCCACGTCGACCGATATATTGTTCGCAGTGAGAAGAATGAGGAGAAAGCCGAACAATATCAACAGTTGGTTCAACAATTTATTGTACAACAAACACAGCTGATGGAAAAACTCAGTGCCAGGATGGAGAGTCTCGAGACCAAAGTGGACTTTCTAATGGCTAAAATAGAATCCACCGAGAAAACCGGAACGCCGGTTGCGGCTGAAGAAAAGGAAGAGTTGAACGATGGTTTTTCTGTGGTTGTAGCACCACGGAAACGTCGGAGCAAAGCAACGAAAGAGGCGATAGAAAAGGCAGAAAGTGATGACAGATTAAAGAAGCGATTCAATGCTGTCGTCATGGGTGCGTCCGAGCCGCCCAGCGTCGCCACCGTCACGGACGTGTCGGCATGTCGTGATCCTGCAAAGAATGACGACATGCGGCTCGTGCGGGCGGTGGTTCAGGCGATGGGTGGGGACGGTGCACGTGTGACCCGCGTTTACCGTTTGGGTAATAAGGTGCCGAATAAGGACGGCGGTCGACACATGAAAGTCGAGGCTGACGGTCAGACCGTCAAGAGTACGCTAATGTCGAAAAAATTCCGGTCCCAACTGTCCCAAATGTACCAAAGTCATCTGAAGCTGGAATCCGAGCCGCAGGTGTTCACGAGGCATGACCTTACTGAACACCAGCGGAATGGACTGGAACGGGCTAAGAAGTTCTGCTGGTTTGTGTATAACAGTACTGGCAGAGACTTTACGGCCGGTTTCGCCACTTCACTCGACGAAGTCGCGGTCTGCGAAAGATCTTACAGTGGGAATCGGGCTCACTACGAGACTATCGGTTACCTCTGTGATGATCTGTATGCAGAGTACGGCTACGTCGAGACGACCACCGCGGAAAAGGGCAACCAGAGGAAATGAGGGCACGCCGGAATACAACAATCTGCTAAAAAGCCATGTGAATTTTTAAGAATCTATACTGCAAATTGTCGTTCGATAGCACAACCATCGAAAAGGATATTTTTGAGTCGTTTAATAAATGATAATCACAACAGTTCCTCCACAATCTATTGTTTGAATGAAACCTGGCTGTCCGAAATTTTCTCTGATGCGCTTTTCCATTTTAATAAGAGCTTTAATGTCTTTAGAAACGATCGTAAAACTAGTCGTGGTGGTGGCGTTTTGATTTTGGTACCTAAACGTTTCAGTTGTCGACTTGAACCGAATCTCTGCATATCGTCCCCTCATTTAGAAACAATAGGTGTAGTCGTGAACATAAAAAAGATTTACTATTGCATAGTAAGCTTTTACAGACCTCCCAATCAAACGGATAAAAAACAGTCGCTGATAAATGCACAAAATGACTTACTGAAAATATATCAAGAATCATTAAATTATGGAACAACAACTATCTTAACTGGAGATGCAAATATGCCTGAGATTCGGTGGACCGGAAGTTTTTCGTCAAACACCATATATGCCAATATTAAGTCATCTTTATATAAAGCAGGACTCCACCAGGTTGTCGATTTTCCTACTCATATAGATAACAATACACTAGACATCATTCTTGTGTCAAACAAGAAGCTTCCCCGGAAAAGAGAAAAACTGCAACGGTTCGGTGACGGCATCTGTAACCCACCTTCCGATCATTTCGGAATACTTTTGACAACAAATATCGAACTCAATCAACAAATAAACTATGAATTCCCAAATTTTCATAAGGCAGACTACAACACGATGAAACTAATACTCGATGCTCAGAACTATAATAGTATAATTAATCAAAATGTGCTCTCTCTGAATGAAATGTGTGAAATTTTCACTGGAATTTTAAATGATCTCATTAGCGTACATGTACCTGTATAGGGTGTCCGCGAAGTGGAACCACTGAGTCTGTCGTAATCAGCTCAGTGGTGGTCCGGGAGAGGCTATCCTTGATAGCTCCGCTATATAAATCTCCTACCTGACACCTGGCTAGCGGCTAAACCACTTCGCAAGTAGGTAGAAAAAGACATCCCTACGGCAAACCACATCACACGCAAAGTGTGTATGATAAAGGCAATACCGGAAGGCTGCTCTTATTTACTCAAAAGAACACATACCCTTGTCTCAAGAACCTGACCTTATCTAATAACCATATTATTATTATTATGCTGATTTCAGACCCAGTATCAAGTAGAATCACATTCACGACGATGTCAGTCAATACGACGTCAACGGAAGAGGTAACCGAGCTGTCTAAGGCAGTACAGAAATCTCGAATAGGGAATGAAGGAAAGGGGAGGAGTGACCCGACTGAACAGTCTGTGGCCTCCCGACCTGACCAGACCCTGGCCGAGACTAAGAAAGATGCGCAAGCCTCCACCCCTGGTGGGCGAATGAGTCAAAAAACAATTGACCAGTTCACCATCCCAAGGGTGAAGGAGGGCGTACAGAACGACCTCATGATGAGATCACCACTCACTCGTGAGGACGCCAAGAAACCTGAAGAACCGTCCAACGATGGAACGACTCAGGCTAAAAGCAAGAAACGCAAGCGACGAGGCAGAAACGCCAACAACCATGAGTCAGGAGCGCGGGGCCAGGGATCAAACCCGGCTCCTGGAATCACTCCGGACTCTAAAAGGTCGAAGGCAGACGCCGCGCCGAACGAAGGTGCATGCGGGGGCTCGAGCTACTCAGCCACCGCTGCCCTACCAAACGTGGTGGGTGTGGCCGTCGGACATGGCATCAAACCCAGCATGTCCAACGAACAGGCGGAGAAACTGAAGGCGGAGATTCTGAAACTGATCATACGGTCAGACAAGAAACCATCTTTCAAGGACTCCAAAGTTGTCGACGGCGTGCTGCAGTTAACTGTGGGCGACGAGACATCCATAAAGTGGCTTGCTGAGAACGTCACGAAGATAACGATCGACAACAAGGCTGCACGCCTCGCGTCGAAAGAAGAATTGTCGGCGCAGGTCCGTGTCTGGACCTGGCTTGACTCCTCCTTCGGGCACTTTGAGGCCAAAGAAATAACCGACCTATTCAATGACCTCAACAAGCAGTTGAACATCAACGAATGGAAAGTCGTTAACTTCACAAAAGGCGCGTCCGACATTTATATAGCATGGATGTGCTCCAAGACAATCGCCAAAAAGATCAAAGAGTGCGGTGGCTTCATCAGCACCGGCATGGGCAGCAAGAAACTGCACATGGCCGGTGTTGACGAGTAACCGTAAATAAGAGTACGGCCATTTCTTAAAATGATGCTTCCAAAATCTAAGGTAGCGTCGATGATAGAAATCGGCCAAATCAACTTGCAGCACTGCAAAGCTGCGTCTACACACACTTTTTAGTATATACTGGAAAGAAAAAGCGGAGGCGGCAGTGGAGCGGCTAAGAAAATCATAAACAGGCAAGTACTGCTAATCCAGGAACCCTATGTTGTGAATAATCAAATAAAAGGACTGTCAATTTCAGGCTTTCACATTGTGGCGGCACCGAAAGTACACCAAAGAGCTTGCATACTAATCCCTGGCGATCTGACCTATCAGGCTGTCACACATCTATGCTCGCGAGACCAGGCGACAGCACTGCTGACACTGGACAACGGCAACACAAAGGTTAACATCTTGGTAGTTTCTTCGTATCTTCCAATTGATGAACCATGTCCAACGCAAGATCTCATACGCGCAGTAAAATACGCGTATGAGGAAAAACTCCCCATATTAGTAGGATGTGACTCAAACGCGCATCACACTAGCTGGGGCAACAAAGATCAAAACAAAAGAGGTAAAGATTTAATAACCTTTATCTCTGAGAATGATCTAATAGTAGCGAATGAGGGCAATCAGCCAACTTTCGTAACTCAGAATAGAGGATGCACGGTGATAGATCTCACTATCGCCTCCCCCAAAATCCTACAGTTAATTAACAACTGGGAAGTCTGTCCGACCGACATGTTGTCGGACCACAGACTGATCAGATTTAACCTAGGAAAGATAAAGAACGTACCTACTCAAAAAAGGTACAATCCAAGAAAAACCAACTGGCAAGTGTACAAAGATACACTACGACAACTGGTTCCCAAAACAGAAAAAATAAATACAATCGCAGAACTAGATAATAGAGTTCAGCGATTGAAAACCAGTATTCGAGAAAGCTTTGTGGCCTCAACTCCCCGTAGCAAACCGAGTACTAAAAATTGTGCTACATGGTGGAATGAAGAGCTTGCCACCCTTCGGAAGACGTTCCGGAGGGCAGAGCGACTCCATAAAACCATGCCCACACAAAGAAACGCGAATAGGTTCATTGAATCTCGCGTAAAGTATCACAAAACCTTGAATAAGGAAAAGAAAGAAAGTTGGAGAACATTCTGTGGTGAAGTCGAATCGGCATCACAACAACAAAGAATGCTTAAAATATTGAAGAGTAGTCCCAGGACAACCATAGGCACTCTAGTGCGAACTGATGGCAGTCGGACCACCTCAATCAATGAGACAATAAAAACCCTGCTGGACACTCATTTCCCTGGCAACACCAGGACAAATGAGACACCAGAGGCAGAAACTTCCGCTGAAACAACGGAAGAAGACGCAGTTTTACTAGACCGAATGGTTAATGAAAACTCAATAAAAAAGGCACTGGAGAAATTCAGCCCCTTTAAATCTCCGGGTAAAGACGGTATATTCCCGTCCCTCCTCAAAAGAGGGGCAGAAATACTTCACCCGGAGCTCAGAGAGATTTTCCAATCAGCACTCAGGTTGAACCACAACCCGAAAGATTGGCAAACGACTAAAGTTATCTTTCTACCCAAACCGGGCAAAGATAGCTATGAAAGTCCCAAGGCATTCAGACCCATAAGTCTAATGTCATTCACACTCAAGACTCTGGAGAGGCTGGTTGACGATTACCTCAGAAAAGAGGTACTAATCAACTACCCCCTGCATAGACTACAATTTGCCTATCAAAAAGGCAAATCAACGGAAACAGCACTGCATGCAGCCACTCAAAAAATTGAGGAAGGCTTCGGCAGAAATGAAGTCACCGTAGCGGCTTTCTTTGATATACAAGGAGCATTTGACAATGCACCTAGATCGTATATAATAAAAGCCCTACGCGAAAGGAAAGCTAATCACATGGTGATCGGCTGGATAAACAACATGCTGCTAAACAGAAATGTGGAAACACAATTAGCAGACATAACCAAAAAAGTTAAAACTACTAGAGGCTGTCCACAAGGAGGAGTACTTTCCCCCCTACTGTGGACACTAATAGTAGACGATCTTCTGGTTAAAATGCAGAGGCAAGGCATTTACTGCCAAGCCTACAGCGATGACGGTCTCATACTTGTCACGAGCATTGACCAGAAGACTGGTGAAGAAATTCTGTTAAGAGGCCTTAAACTGGCGTCAAATTGGTGTAAAGAAAGAGATCTGAACATCCACCCTGCCAAGACAGAGATAATCTGCTTTAGCAAAAAGGGCGGAGAAAGACCTCTGAATATACATCTCAACGGCACTAATATGCAAGAACAAAAAGAAGTCAAATATCTAGGTGTTATCCTAGACAACAGACTCAACTTTACTAACCACATAAACCAGAAAGCCGCAAAGGCTGAAACAATCTGGAAAATGTGTCAGCGAGCCATAGGCAGAACATGGGGACTATCACCCAAATCCTGCCTATGGATCTACAAAACCATGATTATCCCCACAATTGTTTATGCGGCGATAGTCTGGTGGCACAAGATAGAAGGAGTGAAAGCCAATAAGGCAATCACCAAAATACAGCACAAAAACCTGTATTCAATTACAGGCTGTATGAAATCAACTCCATGCTCAAGCTTGGAAAGACTCACAAACACACTACCCTTAGACCTACTAATCAAGAGAGAGGCTTCTAAAGCCTACTTAAGACTGGTGGCTAATGGAGAGTGGAGAAACTCTACAGGCACAATTGGACACACTAAAATAAAACAGTGGACCGATAGTGCGCTGACGAACACAAGAACCGTACTAGACGACGGTAAAAGGCTGCCCGTAACCCGTAGGTTTCAAGCATCCATAAGACCCAGAGAGTGGTGGGAACACCACTCCCCGGAACAACCCTCTGACTTGAATCTAGTCTGTTACACAGACGGAGCCAAAAATAAAGAGGGAAAGGCCGGAGCGGCCGCTATAATACTGAACAACGGGGTCGAACTGTGCACAAGTCTCGAACCCTGGTGCAGTGTTTTGCAGGCTGAAACGGCTGGCATATATATTATGACACGACAGCTTTTAGAAAATAGGGTGGTCAGCAAAAAGATCACCATATATACTGACAGCTCAAAGGTCATTTACTCACTAACTGGTGAAACGATCTCCAGCAAGTGCATAGAAATGTGCATACTGGAACTAAACGAACTGGCTTCAAAAAATGAAGTCATCATAGAATGGATACCCGCTCACGCAGGGTACCCAGGTAATGAAACTGCAGACCGACTTGCTAAAGAGGCATGCAGAAATGAGGGGATGGTCAGATGGAGAATCAATCCATCGAAAGACTACCTAGGAAAACTCATAACCTCCCATATGGAAGTGCTGTGGGTTAATCGGTGGAAAGGCACAAGCCTAACCAGGCAATCTAGGCTGCTAATAGGCAAGCCTGGAAAAACTGCGATTAAACGCATTATCAAGCTCCCCAAGAAAGAGTTGAGGTTACTAGTGGGAATAACCACTGGACATTCAACCCTAAACAAACACCTATCACAGATGTTAAGGAGGGATGACCCCTCATGCGACCAATGCGGAAAGGCTGAGGAGACCTCGGAACACTTCCTTTTCGAGTGTCCGGCCTTTAGGACACAAAGAGCTAAAAACAGCATAAGTAGAGGATGGAAACTTGAGACGAAACAGTCCATATCTAACCTTATAAAATACATCAAAAGCACGGGCAGATTTCAATAAATCTCCCTGCTATGTTCAAGAACTAAAATACACAATTTTAGATTAAGAACCCTACACTAGGGTAAGTGAGAGGTTAACTCATTAACTAACCAAATCCAGGGTAATTCGCAATAGCACCTGCAATTATGGAGCTGCGCGACGGCCGCCGACTTTCAGCCGTGCGACCGACCCTCAACAACAACAACAACATGTACCTGTATACAAGAAAACCAATACTCGGTTATATTGTATTCAAGATCCCCACCTAAGAAACTTGAGAGCCATTGAATTCAGGTTGAAAACAAAATTCAAGAAAACGAAATGTTTGAAAATCCATTTCGAACGAATGAAAATATCTAGACAAATACGAAAATTAGAAGTGTCTTCATACTACAAAGATGAAAACCGGATCCTATCCTCAGGTAACGTACACAAGTTCTGGCAATATGTTAACTCAAAGACGAAAATTAAAGACTCACTTCCAATCTTAGTCGATCAAGGCAGAGAACTCGTATCCGATCAGGAAAAAGCTAACCATTTATCAAACCACTTTTCCAAGATTTACTCACAGAGCACAACCAAAATTTGCCAAGACAATGGAAACAACATTCAGAAAACCAAACCCAAACTTTTCCCACAAAACCCAGATTTCTACCCCGTTTTTACTCCTGAACAAGTCAGCGAAACCATAAGATCACTGAAAAATAATAATGCATCCAGCTTCGACAAAATACCAAACATCTTTTTGAAAAAACTAAACCGATCAATAAGCTTTCCACTGGCTAAAATATTCAACGTATCTTATTATACTTCGTGCTTTACTACACCATGGAAGCATGCGAAAATAATTCCAATTCATAAAAAAGATAACAAATCTTTAGCATCGAATTACAGACCAACATCTCTAAACGCAACTATATCAAAAGTGTTCGAAAGAATTATAAAAAAGTCTGTCCAGAACTGCTGTCTTGCCAATAATTTAATAACCCCTGCTCAATACGGTTTTATACCTGGTAAATCTGTCGAAAGTCAACTTTTGAGGTGTCATTATGACTGGGCTACCAGCAAAGATGCCGGTAACTGCACTGATATAATATACTTAGACCTCACAAAAGCTTTCGATCTTGTGCCACATAATATACTTATACAAAAATTAAGAAACTTGAAGCTGGCAGAACATTTCATTGATTTCGTAATTTCTTATTTGGACAACAGAACTCAATCGGTTTGCATTAACAATGCTAGATCCAAACAAACCTCAGTAACTATGGGTGTACCGCAAGGCTCTGTGTTAGGCCCCCTTCTGTTTATCCTATTTATGAACGACCTACCACTTGTCGTAAAACATTCAAAAGTAGTCCTATATGCTGATGACATAAAACTATACTCAGAAATAAAAAGCAATAAAGACATCGAAAATTTACAATCCGATTTAACGTGCATTCAAAAATGGATCTCAAACAATGGCTTAAAAATCTCTGCTCCAAAATCAGCAGTTTTGAGAATAGGGAAATCAAAATTAAAAGGAACCTATCAAATTAATGGAGACAAAATTCCAGAAAATAATGTTTTTCGTGACCTAGGCGTTTTAGTCGACTCCAATTTAACCTTCTCTAATCAAGTAGAAAAACTTTGCCAAACAGCCGGAAAGCGATCTAAAGTCATTAGCAGATGTTTCTTCTCAAAAAATCCAAACTTTAATATACAGATGTTCTGAACCTTCACCCTTTCAACTTTGGATTTTTGTTCTTGCATATGGTCGCCATACAAATGGGGAGACAAAGAATCGATTGAATCTATTCAAAAAGATTTCACTGGATACTTACCGGATGCCATGACATTGTCGTACAGAAACCGTTGCAGTAAATTCAATCTATTGCCACTAATCGTAAGACTGATAGTAAATGACCTGGTGGTGCTCCATAAGCTTATTAACAAGAAGTTCAGGGACTTGGATCCCACTGATTTCATTTCATTTAATAAATCCAACACCCGAGGACACTCTTTCAAAATTGCAAAAACTCATACAAGAGCCTCATTGAGAAACCATTTAGTATATAGATCTTTGAATATCTGGAATGATCTTCCTCAGGAGTTGGTTGAAATACGATGTTCTGCTGTTTTTAGAAGAAAATTAGTTGATTCAAACATTGTCTATAAATACGTCGAAAATATTAAACCTACCTTCTTAGATAGCCGATATGCTTAAAACACAGAACTATAGTTTAATATATATCACCTAAATGCCATATTTCCTTTACCGTTATCACACATTCCATCATCCAGCTGAATCTCTATTTGTCAAATTGAATTTATTTTGTATTAGTATAAACAAATTGTTGTTATTCTTCTCCTTAAACCCTTAAGGTTTTCGATATGTCCATTAGGACAATTTCCGTATATGTCGTGTCATATTTCTCTTCGTTATATAATACTTTCATTTTCCGTAAACTTATTACATCTATTTTATTTTATAAATATACCCTTCACGTAAATTCAGTGTAACTTGTAATTTGTAAGACCGATTATATGCGAGTCAGCCCAATGAAATCTGAAATCTGAATCTGTGGCTAAAACGTGGCACAGAAAATTTATTACTTGAGAACCCGGTTCTGGACTTCTGAATCTAGTTCTGGTCATGCCATGGGTTCTCGCAGTTTTAAACCATTTTTTATGATCAATTATGAGGCCTATAGACATTTTCATGTAATGCTTTTTATTCAGCCAACCTCAATTTCGACGGCACCCATGAGGACTGAATCGTGAAGGTGCTTTAACTTGGGAGACTTGGCTTTGTATTCCGGATAGTCGGTGAGCAGACTGAAATCACTCACTCACTCACTCACTCACTCACTCACTCACTCACTCACTCACTCACTCACTCACTCACTCACTCACTCACTCACTCACTCACTCACTCACTCACTCACTCACACTCACTCACTCACTCACTCACTCACTCACTCACTCACTCACTCACTCACTCACTCACAACGTCATTTAATTAATCACTTTTTCGTCTGTCATTAAGTCGGACATTAGGCTGTTTAGTTGCCTAACTTGAAAACGACTCTTTTGCCATGCCTCTTAATTTCATCGGATAGCTTTTCCATAACGTCCGCGCAGACTTTGATGTCCACAGGTGTAACCTAGAAATTGAGTAAAAGAGTTATAATAGAGAGTAAATGCGAGAAATAGCTGATGAGTGAGTTCGTGAATAAAACATGCATCGTTTTCCACTAGTTAAAATTATAATGTTATTAAGCCATTTGATAACGTTATGGAACGTCAAGGGATCCACATCATATCTATTATCTACGGCCTGAAATATGTAACCGCTTCTTGAGTTGACTAATGATTTACTTGAAATGTGTTTTCATTTACTTGACTAACATACGTACTGTAACGTGTGTACGACTGACTGACTGATTGAGAGGCCGACTGTTTGGCTCTTTGTTTCACTGAACTACTATTTATGCTCATTGACTGATTGAATGACTGATTGACTGACTGACTGACTGACTGACTGACTGACTGACTGTCTGACAGACTGATTGACTGACTGACTGACTGATTGACTGACTGACTGACTGACTGACTGACTGACTGACTGACTGACTGACTGACTGACTGACTGACTGACTGACTGATTGACTGACTGACTGACTGACTGATAGACTGACTGAATGATTGACTGACTGACTGAATGACTGATTGACTGACTGACAGATTGACTGACTGACTGATTGACGGGCACAACCTCATCAAAATAAGATCTCATCTTTTTATCAGATCGACTGTTCAGTCTCGGTCGTATCGACTTCTTCTTCGACAGTCTGCTCGACGTCCTGGTCAGGGTCTGCTTCGATCGACTGCTGTCCTTCCGAGTCAGGGACTCGCGTCCACTTGAATTCCGATACATCATATACGATTATCTGTATCCGTGATGTTTTAGAACTTTTTAGAAAGAGGATGTTCACAGCTAGATTATTGATTATCTAGAAAAATTATGAAAAAAAGGTCTCGTCTCATCGTCATTTTTGACTACAAAACCAAGTTAGAAACCTAAATGATTGGCTAACATATGTAAGTTTGGAATGAAAAATTGAGTTTTATGGAATAATTTCCGAAGCAGCTCCAAGGCGAGCCATACAGTATGTAGTTTATGTGCGAAACCTTATAAAAGAACTCCACACACTCTTATTTTATATATAGTCCATTTATCGAGTTAAGTTTCATTTTAACTTGTCGGAGAATTTCCGGAGTTCTCGCTTTTAACTACGTGGCGCTTTGGAATGTGGGACAGTTCCCATATTCCAAAGCGCCATTGAGCGGATGAGCAACGCAGTTTTATCTATAACGCTGTTCATCAGGGCTCTTTTCTTTCTTTGAATATTCATTCAGATGAGTTCTCAGTTTATTCAAACAAAAGAAAGTTCACTCAATCACTCATTCACTCCGTTGTTCACTCACTTCTTCGGTCGCTCACTCAGCGACTCACAAAATCACTCACTGACTGACTCTCTGACTCACTAACTCCCTCACTTACTCACCAAATTGCTCACTCACTCGCACACACGTACTTACTCACTCCCTCACTCACTCTCTCACTCACTCACTCACTCACTCAGATTCACTCACTCACTCATTAATTCCTTCACCTACTCACTTACTCACTCGCTCTCTTACTAACTCATACTCACTCATTCACTAACTGGCTTGACTCACTCACTCACTCCTCCACTCACTTGCTAACTTACTCAACTATTCATTCATCAACTCACTTCTTATTCAATTATACATTCATTCACTCACTCAACACTAATAAAACATAGTCAAACATTGAATAGTTAAAAGAGGGGGCACCGAATTTCCAGCACGGAAATTATTTTCAAATTCGCGGGCTCTCCCTGCATAATCAAGGCGAGAAAAACCCTCTCAGCACAAATTATTAACTAATTTGTGAACGTGTAATTATTTACGGTGAGAGGCCGTCTTACGTGAAATAAATTAACTTAAATAGAAAAATAAAAACATGAGACTATTGTTCCATTCAAGCAAGCTTTCAGTTAAGTTAGTTATCAAAACAGTCGTGCCAGTTAAGTGTTTGATATTTCAGAATTTTTGTCCCAGTACACGGATACCTTGTAAAAAATTTACACGTACCCAAAAAAAGTTTTTATTTTGTGTTGAGCCGGGTGCTTTTGCTTCACCTGTGCAGGGAATAGCCCGCGAATTTGAAAATAATTTCCGTGCCGGAAATTTTCCGACAGGTTAAAATGAAACTTAACTTGATAAATGGACTATACGTGAATTGTGATCAATATCAGTGTTTTGTATCTCCACACAGATAACAAGTATGAGAGAAGATGAGTGGATTCAATAAGGCAGAGCTTACCATTAAACGTGGGCAATATATTCAGAGTCCATGTAATCTTTTCTATGTACATATGTAGATGCTGCACGTAAATGTTAATAAGCCAAACATAATTGTTACAGCGGATAGTAAAATGGGAGGATGAGGGAAATTACCCAACATCTACTTTTTTGAGTCGCAGAAGGCCGGATTGCTTTCATGAAGCGTATTTGTGTTTTTATTCTCTATGCTTCTTTCGAAATAACCACTGATCTTCAATCATCCTGGGCGTGTGATCGTAATAAAGCGTATCAAAGGCCAGCTAAGCAGAGTGATTAGCACATCCGTAGGTGCATCATACTTCGATGGCACGGATACATGCGTAGTTGATGAAGCATCTGAATATAGGTTCGCTATAGGAATGGGATAATACAACATTTTTTGTGAATCCCAGTTAGAATGGATGAAAAACGTGTATTAAAGACTGGGATGCTCACGGAGCCACAGTCAATTCATGAAACAGATAACAATGGACACCTTCACTCACGTATCAGAGGTTTTTATCTCAAATCCGGGCTTTTATAGAAACACTTTTGTGCGGAATGCGACTAAATGGATTTCTGAAAAATGTTTCCTCAAAGCTACCGCTCTATTGCGAACCATTTTGTGTTGATTTCAGTAGTTGAGCGTTTTATTCTGAAGCCGCCGATTTACTGGACCTGATTTTATACAAAATATATATGTACGTTTTAAAGGTGGAAACTGGATTCCAATTTGGACAGGATTAAAGATGTAGAGTATGTACAGCGAACACCGAACCAATAATCATTATCCGATCAATAGTCAATAGTTAATAGTCGGCTACATTTTTTATTGCTTCGATCCGAGATAATGGAAAACAGGATAATAATCAGTCCGGATATTTGAAGCGTTCTTAATGTTCACCAAAATAACTACTGTGTGTACATGAATAAGTGTCGAGTTCTCGTTAAGCCATGTAATGAGTATACGATCGCGTTGCATCTAGTACGGTATCTACTATGATATCGAGGTGAACACCTTTTATAGCCTATCCAGGGTTTCTTGTTAGCCACAAATTTTTTGGCGGTCGGTTTGAATTCAAATCTGTTTTGGCGCGCTTCCAAAATTTCGAGCGTAAAATTTTTTTCACATACCATTGAAAAAACATGCAAAAGTAGCGCTGAATTCACTGCTATGTACATACATAGGTGCGTAACCGCCCCACATAGTTAATTTTTGGTATCAAGATACTCTGATCAACCTATACTAACTCAAACACAGCTGAAACCGGGTAATTTAAAATAAGATTTGAATTTATGACGCCACATCTGGCTCTGGATCTTATAAGTACTTGCATAAAGCCAAAAAAAGTGAATTACACGGTTGATCGACCTCTCGCATGTAGTGCCGTCTAAATATAAAACTATAAGCAGTCGTTTCATTATATTCATTAGCGGTAAGTGAAGCGAACGAGATTTCACATGAAAATATAAAAGTCATGTTTCTTGGACAAAATGTGACTTATCATTAGTCCACAGTTTATGAGTCAGTTTGAAGTATAAATATGAATCTATACTTTATGTACAGGGTGGCTCAAAAAAGGTTGCGCGTTTGAGGAATTACTGTGAAAGTTCTAGAAACGCTGTGTGACAGCGGTAAAGCGCATTCGATAGAGTATGTTTTTGCCTACAAAATTATGTGTGAATTCAGATTCATTCGATTCAGAGTCAATTCAAGAAAAGTTTTAATTTTTGCCGAATTTTTGCTGAATGCGTGATGAATACATGTTTTATAACTTAAGGAATTGCTCATAAACCCAGAAACACAACCATCATATGTGATACCACAAATTATAGTGATATTTAATCTTAATTAAGCTCGCAATTATTGTTAAGGGACCATTCATGGCTTCAGACTAGAAAAAACAACCATGTGGGTTAAATTCATTGAAACGGTCTTTTGGTTACAAATAATACTTTGAAGCTGAGTTGATGAACGAAAAACAATGCTTCTTTATCATTAAAAACCCAATAAAGTTACTAAAACCGAAAAACATGCAAGCAGTGAGCGAAACAGGACCCACAAACACGATCTGACTCTATTCACGTGTGCACACAGCTGTCCCAGCTGTGGCAATTTAGCCACAGTCCGGGGGGGGAGATTGTGGCTAAACGCGACTGTGCTTAAACTGAGTCAGACTGTGCGTAAAAGGTACTGTGGCTAAACGGACTGTGGCTAAACTGGATCAGACTGTGCGTAAAAGGTACTGTGGCTAAACGGACTGTGCCAGGACGGGACTGTATGTGGACGGGAAGCATTAGCAAGTGTTTGTAGGTCTTATGACTGTGGCCGGGAAGCATTAGCAAGTGTTTGTACGTCTTATGACTGTGGCCGGGAAGCATTAGCAAGTGTTTGTACGTCTTATGACTGTGGCCGGTAAGCATTAGCAAGTGTTTGTACGTCTTATGACTGTGGCTGGGAAGCATTAGCAAAAGTTTGTACGTCATGTGACTGTGGCCGGGAAGCATTAGCAAGTGTTTGTACGTCATGTGACTGTGGCTAAACGGACTGTGGCTAAACGGACTGTGGCTAAACAGACTGTGGCTAAACGGACTGTGGCCGAGATGAAGGTTGACTGTGTCAGTACGCGACTGTGGCTAAACGGGCATTGCCAGGACTTTAGTATAAGTGGAAGTTAAGGATTAGCAAGTGTTTGTATGTCATGTGACTGTGGACGGGAAGCATTATAAAGTGTTTGTATGTCATGTGACTGTAGACGGGAAGCAGTAGCAAGTGTTTGTACATCATGTGACTGTGGACGGGAAGCATTGACAAGTGATTATACGTCAATTGACTGTGGACGGGAAGCACTAGCAAGTGATTGTACATCTCGTCCACAGTCACATGACGTACAAAGATTTGCCAATGCTTCCCGTTTACAGTCTCATGACGTAAAAAGATTAGCCAATGCTTCTCGTCCACAGTCTCATGACGTATAAACTTTTGCTGAAGCTTCCGTCCACAGTCACATGGCGTACAAACGCTTGCCAAAGCTTCCTGTTCACAGTCACATGACGTAAAAAGACTTGCCAATGCTTCCCGTCCACAGTCACATGACCAACAAACACTTGCAAATGCTTCCCGTCCACAGTCACATGATGTACAAACACTTGCTAATACTTGCCATCCACATATAGCCTAGTCCTGATAATGCCCGCTTAGCCACAGTCACGTCCTGACACAGTCAACCCTCATCCTGGCCACAGTCCGTTTAGCGACAGTCACATGACCTACAAACACTTGCTAATGCTACCCGTCCTTATATAGACCAGTCCTTGCAATGTCCGTTTAT
>OZ038445.1:220202-252623 GCA_964036265.1 Daptonema setosum
ATTTCACATGAAAACATAAAAGTCATGTTTCTTAGACAATATGTAACAATTCATCATTAGTCTAAAGTGTATGAGTCAGTTTGAAGTCGAAATCTGTATTTATAATTTATGTATGTTATAATTGTTGTTACACAGTCATATGGAGGTAACAAATTCTAGGACCCTTTCAGGAGCCTTAGTCATATGGGGTATCAATTTCTAGGACCATTTCAGGAGCCACAGTCAAATGGGGGTATCAATTTATAGGATCATTTCAAGAGCCACAGTCATATGGGGTATCAATTTCTAGGATCATTTCAGGAGCCACAGTCATATGGGGTATCAATTTCTAGGATCATTTCAGGAGCCTTAGTCATATGGGGTATCAAGTTCTAGTACCATTTCAGGAGCCACAGTCATATGGGGTATCAATTTCTAGGATCATTTCAGGAGCCTCAGTCATATGGGGTATCAAGTTCTAGTACCATTTCAGGAGCCACAGTCATATGGGGTATCAATTTCTAGGATCATTTCAGGAGCCTTAGTCATATGGGGTATCAAGTTCTAGTACCATTTCAGGAGCCACAGTCATATGGGGTATCAATTTCTAGGATCATTTCAGGAGCCTTAGTCATATGGGGTATCAAGTTCTAGTACCATTTCAGGAGCCACAGTCATATGGGTGTATCAAGTTCTAGTACCATTTCAGGAGCCACAGTCATATGGGTGTATCAATTTCTAGGATCATTTCAGGAGCCACAGTCATATGGAGGTATCAAATTCGAGGGTTATATATGGGTCCAATCAAGACATAAAATCCGGGGTTCAATCGAGACGTGGTACAAACGTAAGGGACTCATTTTTTTCAAGGGAAACCATAGCTGGGCCAAGGGACACCAAAAATGAATAAGGAAACATATATTTTTTCCAAGGGAAATTAGAATTAAGCTAAGGGTTGGATGAAGAGATCGGGCTGAAATCTTGAGGTGATGTGGAAAACAAGTGTTAGAGACCGTTTGTTGTACATAATTGAGTGTCAGACAGAAGCATTATGTTTCTGAGAAGTTTATCATCGGATTTTGTATAGCACGTGTTTGTTTGTGGGCGACACACACCGCCGGTGGTTTTAAGGTAAATACAAGATGAAGATAAGCTTTGAAATGAGCCTGACATCGGCTTGTTGATATTGATACTGGCAAGAGGATTTTTCATCTTCGGGTTTTCATCATTGAATTTTTCAAATCTGGCTTTTTCATCTTTTGAAAACGAGCGTACATGTTTATTCATCTCTGAGTTTTTCATATCCGGCGTTTTCACCTTTGAATTTTTCATTTCTGGGCTTTTAATATCTGGTTTTTTTTACCTCCGTTTTTTTACCTTCAGAAACGACGGTACAGGATTTTTCATCTTTGGAGTTTTCATTACTGGGCTATCCATTTCTGGGTCTTTCATCTTTGGGAGTTTGCGTACAGAATTTTTCATATCCGGATTTATCATATTATTGTTTTTCATCTACAGATTGAGGCCCACAAGCCGGGGAAAAATCCTGTACCGAAATTCCCAAAGATGAAAACCCCAGCAATGAAGGTTCGTAAAAAAGTACGAAAAACGGAAAATAGAATATAGTGTGCAAATATTGGAATATATATTGTGGGACATGCGAGATGAAGGAACACCCAGTTATCATATAACAAAAAAACGAATGAGATTAAAATTATACAAAAATGTTTCACCGTAATTGTACACTTCTAAATTTATTTACGATCTTAATACGGTACTTCAGATATCACCAGTGACCTGATACTCGGCGAGTAAGTGAGTCAGGTACTCGATGGTCTGCTCACGGTAGAATCGATTGGCCATCGTGTGACTCGTGATCATGATACAGTCCTCTGAAAATGAAGCTCTAATCATGATGATACAGACTTCTGAAAATAAAACTGTGATCAGGATACAGTCTTCAAAAAATATAACTGTGATCAGGATACAGTCTTCTGAAAAAAAACTGTGATCATGATACAGTCTTTTGATAATAAAAATGTGATCTTGATACAGTCATCTGAAAATAAAACTGTGATCAGGATACAGTCTTCTGATAATAAAACTGTGATCATGATACAGTCTCCCGAAAATAAAACTGTGATCAGGATACAGTCATTTGAGAAGTTTAGTGTAATCAGGATACTATGTACTAGTTTACACAGGTTGAGTTACGAGTTACGACTGAATGTTTTGATCGAGCTCTTTTCGTCTCTCTCAAAAAGGCTAATTCAGCTAAGTAGAGTACGTGATTGAAACTCACGGGCACTGAGACAGAATCCGTAGTACTCGTTGGGTGTTACGGTACGCCAATCACCGTAGATCTGCTTGTAACGATTCACTACCTCACCCATTCGTTCGTACATCATCGCTGGGGTGAGATGGGTGGTTTTGTGTGCAGCTGCTGTAATCAGTGAGTGAGTGAGTGAGTGAGTGAGGGAGTGAGTGAGTGAGTGAGTGAGTGAGTGAGTGAGTGAGTGAGTGAGTGAGTGAGTGAGTGAGTGAGTGAGTGAGTGAGTGAGTGAGTGAGTGAGTGAGTGAGTGAGTGAGTGAGTGAGTGAGTGAGTGAGTGAGTGAGTGAGTGAGTGAGTGAGTGAGTGAGTGAGTGAGTGAGTGAATCATTGAGTGAGTGAGTGAGTGACGTATGTATTCTACCTTCAGTGAACATGAGCATCACAGCCGTAGTCACCAAGAGGATCGAACTGATAGGTGTCATGTTCAGTTAAGCGAGAATTGCAGATTTTGAATTATAGCAGGAAATACTTCTGAAAAATTTCGTAAACTGAGTTAAATAAGATGGCGTAATAGAGGACTCACAGTTGTTGTTCTTACTTAAGTAAAGTACTCCTGTTGTTCCATCACATCCATCTTCATATGTAGCAACGTATGTTCGTATTTTCAACTTAACGGCGGCAAGAAACATAATGGCGAAATACAGTTCATGTCGGGAAAAGTACTCATCATGGGATGTGGTGTTCATTAAAAATTATGTATGAATAGGTCAGCTAATTTGTGGAAGTCAAGACAACTTTCGGTGCACTGATCACAGTAAAAGTTCATTCATGTTCTCTCATAACTAATAACTCTTCAATGGTTCGCTGAACCTTGTTGGAAGTTGCCGGCTAACTTTTGTAACCCTTTCAGGAACTCAAGGAAGCAATACTGGCTTTCACAGTAATTATGATTCTAATTTACAAATGTAAAAACACTTTTACCGTTTTTAAGTCATCCGTTTCTTCTTTTTAATTTATTCAGTCAGGCGAGATCAAACTGATAATCATGGCATTATTGCTTCACTTTATATAACACATTCTAATCTACCGTAATCAACCTCGGTGAGCGTGGCCAATCGGTGGTAACTATTCATCGTGTTTGTTATACGCCAAATTTGTATAGGTACATAATCAGTTTTTCGATATCACACATTTTTGGTTGATCTGACGCATTTTCTGCCTATAATCGCATATCATGTTTGTTCGGTGTATTTGATCTTGTACTCAATTTTTATTTTGATCCATTTTTTGAACTGTGGGACTATAAAATTAATAATGGCAGTTCACTACATCTTAAGAGTTTTTATAATCTAAAAAATGTATTAATTAGGGTTTTATCCGTATTACGCTGATCGCTTACAATCAGTCGTTCAGCTACAGTATGTACATACATATGTAGATGGGTGAGTCAGAACCTTAGAGGCTGAGGATGAGGAACAAACACATGTGTGACGAACGAAACCCCATATTTAGAAGCAAATACTACAAATACACGGACGTGTTTCTTTTGGGACGAAGATAAACCTTTAAAATTAGAATTTTACATAAATCCGTTTCGTAGAACGGGTCAGTAACGAAACACATGTGTACGCACACGTTTGTTATTTATGTACTGTACGTACCACCACGCATGAAATTAACTACTTCCATCCCTCTCGAGGCTTTTGTTAATCAAAAACTCGCAACGGATTATCTTCTTAATCTGTGTTTAATCATGTAAATCTGTCCCTTTGAAAAAATTGACTTTTCTCAGCACGATTTCCATTTTAACCTTATTCACTTTCCTAAACACCATTGACCACCCCGGTATTCGGATATTCAATTTGTTAACCCAATTCATCCAGAACATTTAATCTTCCAATCCATCCAAAACCGATCCATCCACTCGATCCGTCCACCAAATCCTTTTACCCAAACCGTCCACCCAACCTCCTATTAACCGAAGACAAACATCCAAAGCTCTCAACTATTCCGGTTATCAAACTCTTCCACCCAATCCATCAACGCAATCTGACCAGCCAAATCCGTCCAAACAACTTGTCGGCTACGTGGCTCAGTTGGTTAACGCGCTTCGTAAAGTAGCGTGGGGTCGTGGGTTAGAAACTCCCACCGCTAGCTGTGACTACAAAGCTGCCCTGTTGGTGAGGAGCGTTGAAGACATGCACTCTGTCTGTGGTCGGTTAGTCGCTCCACACAGACTGGTACGGAAAGAGCTTTTCGTTATCATCTCAACGTAAATTCAGAAAATCGTTCTCGACGGCCATCTCCGTCAAATGACCTTTCCCTTTTTATCCTTTAAATAGTCGGTTCACTGAACTGTCCAAGCATCTTTCCATCAATACTCCATACATCATACGTAGGCTACGCTATTCAACTGAATTTATATTTGTACAAGTGCTACAAAGATATTTGTATGTATTGAAAAGAAACGCTTTTCAATGCAACTGTTGGTAGCCGTAGTCGATATACAACAATATCATAACACTACACTTCAACTAAAACTAACCTTGAATGGTGTGCGTGTCATTGATGAGGTCTTTAAATACTCACAATAGAATACAGTAATCTGTAGAAGTTTCACCTGTCAAATTGAAGTATTCCAAGTTGGATAGTTTAATTAAGGTAACGTAGAAAGTCAGACTGAGTTATTAGTTTTTGTAGGATATCAGTAACAGGTGTTATCACAAACACCAATACATTGAAAATAATCAGTCAATCACGACGCAAACACCAAAAGGGTAATAGACAAACACAAGATATAGCCGGATGAATGTACTGTATCTAATCAGATTACCTTTTACATTGAACTAAATACAGATGACCTTCGTATGAACGAATAACGCAGACGTAGTCGACTTACCGTAACCGGAATTTTCAACACAGAAGCAGATTATGGCATGATGCGTGGTTCTATCAACAAAGCCAGAAAGGTGAATTACTTCTGGTGCTTGTGCTCTCGATTGTTTTAATTTTGGGTATCAGACACTAAGAAAACAGAGCGATTAAAAAGGATGATAGTAAGCTTATAAAAGCTTTATAAAATCTGCATGTTGTAGGCGATTCAATTACTTTCAGTATGACAGTAACCTTCAACTTTATTAATAATTAAAATTTTGTGAAAAAGTTAAGTAATATTAATATTAATCTGTGGATAGAACATAACGATAACTGAGCTGCATCGTGAAATGTGAAGTTATGAAAACGACATTTCACGTTACTTATCGCTGAAACTCAGCGCGTAATCATTGTTTGAAATATGTACATAAACAGAATCGAGTTACGAACGGGTTATGGTAAGCAATGAGGTAAGGCGAATTTGCATCTGTTAACACTTGCTTACAAATGGTAACAAAAACGAGATCTGGAAATCAATCAAAATGAAGGAAAAAACTGCGAATCAACAAAAGCTGAGTAGTCTCAGCAGTTTAAGGTATATTAGAGCCTAATTATATCAGTCCCGTAATTAAAGGACGGTACAACAACCAAACCAACCAATCTGCTCAGCCAATCTAACGACTCAGTCCGTCCACCAAATCCATCTACCCAATCCGCCCACTCAATCCATCCACCCCATCCATCCAGCCAATCCGTCTATTCTATCCATCAACCTTATTCATCCACCCAAACTGTTAACCAAAACTGTCTACCCGATTCATTCAACCGATCCGGACGGCTTATCCATTCACCCAATCCATCCATCCAATCCGTCTATCCAGTCCATCCACCTAATCCATCAACCCAATCCGTTTACCGAATCTGTCCAGCCAATCCGTCCACTCAATCCGTACAGCATATCCGTTTACCCAATTCATCCAGTCAATCCGATCACCAAATCGATATTCGCAAACATTCTGATTTTAAAATCCATCTAGTCAATCCATCCACCCAATCCACGCAGTCAATCCATTCCCCAATTCATCCAGTCAATCCGTTCATGCACTCCATTCAGTCAAATCGTCCAACCAGTCCATCCAGTCAATCCGTTCATTCAACCCATTCAATCAATCCACCCACTAAATCTATCCAGTCAATCCATTCACCCAGTCCACCCAGTCAGTTGGTTCACTCAATCCATTCAGCCAATCAGTTCATCCTATCCATCCAGTAAATTTGTCCATCCAATCAATCCAGTCAATCCTTTCACCCAATCCATTCAATCAATCCGTTCGCCCAATCTATCGAGTCAAGCCGTCCACCCGATCCATCCAGTCAATCCGTCCAACCAATCCGTCCAGTCAATCCGTCCAACCAATCCATCCAGTCAATCCGTCCAACCAATCCATTCAGTCAATCCGTATACCTAATCCATCCAATCAATCCGTCCAACCAACCCATCCAGTCAATCCACCCACTAAATCTATCCAGTCAATCCATTCACCGAATCCATCCAGTCAGATGGTTCACTCAATCCATCCAGCCAATCAGTTCATCCAATCAGTTCATCCAATCCATCCAGTAAATTTGTCCATCCAATCAATCCAGTCAATCTTTTCACCCAATCCATCCAGTCAGTTGGTTCGCCCAATCTATCGAGTCAAGCCGTCCACCCGATCCATCCAGTCAATCCGTCCAACCAATCCATCCAGTCAATCCGTATACCCAATCCATGCAGTCAATCAGTTCACCCGATCCATCCAGTCAATCCGTCCAACCAATCCATCCAGTCAATCCGTCCAACCAATCCATCCAGTCAATCCGTCCAACCAATCCATCCAGTCAATCCGTCCAACCAATCCATCCAGTCAATCCGTACACCCAATGCATCCAGTCAATCAGTTCACCCGATCCATCCAGTCAATCCGTCCTCACAACCCACCGAATCAATCCGTTAATCCAATCCATCCACGCAATCAATCTGATTAACCAATCTCTGCAGCTAATCCGTTCAGTCATCCTCCAGCCAACCTGTTTGGTCATCAGTTAGATTCCCAGAACTATGTACTGTATGAATACTTGTCGATGTTTATTACTAAGGCTTAGCGACCCTTCATTGTTCGAGAATCACACAGTAACTATGTACAGTACCAATGTATTTGTCAACAAATAACAAACTGTCAAAGGTCAAAGGTTACTGCCATACATGTGTACAAGCATACTGTATGTAATTGAATCGCCTACAACATTCACAGTTTAAATGGCTTTCATAATCTGACTATCATCCGTTTTAATCGCTCTGTTTTCTTAGTGTCTGATTCCCAACATTAAAACAGTCGAGCAAGCAACAGAAGTACATATTTCAATTCCCTGCCTCCGCTGCTGGACGACCAACAGTCCATGGTCACTGATGATGCTGCCCTCTCAAACCTCCTGGCACAGCACTTTACATCATCTTGCAGCAGCAGCGCTCACATCCAACATGTACACCGGGACTCTGTTTGTATTCCCACTGAACATTTTGTTGATATTGATTTCGTTTCATGCTATATCCATCGAATGCCCGACCGTAAGTCAGAAGGGATTGATTGTATACCAGTCATTATGTTCAAGCAAGGACTTACTGCAATTGCCCCCGCATTGTGCGCACTCATAAACCGGTCGATTCGTGAATCAATTTTTCCTGTTGAATTCAAATCTGCTATTATCTGCCCTATTGCAAAAATTCAAAACCCAACGACAGCCAATCATTTCCGGCCCATCTCGTTACTACCAATAGCCAGTAAAGTTTTCGAATCTCATTTACTTCATATTTTAAAACCCTATATATCTGATAACTTGGCCTCCAATCAATTCGGATTCCGGGATCGTTCAAGTACCACTGACGCTCTATTCTCTCTCACACATTTTGTAAATACCACTTTGGAAAATTACCCTTATGTTTGTGCAATTTACATTGATATGTCCAGGGCCTTTGATTCAGTTAACCATAACCACCTTCTTAATATTCTCCGTTCAACATATGATATACCTGATAATTTGATTTCTCTCCTCCGTTCATATTTATCAGATCGTACGATTACAGTAAGATGCAACAATGTTCTTTCTGACCCCCACACAATATCTGCATCGGTGCCACAAGGGTCTGTTCTTGGTCCAACTTTGTTCATAGCTTACATCAATAGTCTTGCTGCTCTTCCATTAAGTACTGACTCAAAAACTTTGTTATACGCAGATGATTTTGTATATTTACACGGTTTGAATTCGAATTGCAACGTTTCTCAAATACAACATGATATTGATTCCATTGCTAACCATATCTCCACCCAAAATCTCCTTCAAATTAATCCCAATAAAACTCAATTTCAAATTTTTCGTAGACATGGTACCAATACTGTAATTTCCCCTGATATTTCTTTGTCTGGCCACAAACTCCAATTATCCAATATTGTAAAATATTTAGGAATTCATCTGGACAACAATCTCAACTTCTCCCATCACACAAATGTCACTGTTTCTCGTGCCAAAAAATCGTTTTGTTATTATTTCCGTGTATTACGCCGCTCAGTCAACAGAAAACAACTGATCAATATTTATAAAACCGTAACACAGTCAGTTCTATTATATGCTATAGAAGTATCATACCCCGTGAATATTGCTGATCGTTTTTATCTTGAACGTTGCCAAAAATTTATCTGTAAACTTATTACTGGAAATTTCTCGTATAACATATCTTACTCCGATTTGTATACTCCCCTGAATTTACTACCGCTTTGGCACACTGTCTTTACTAGAAGATTAACACTGATTAACTCATATGTTCATGGAACCCGCTACTGCCCTAACTCCCTGTTCAGCTTAACCCGTTCGTCTGATTCGCGTCGATCTTCCCGGTCCAATCACACTCATTCTATTATTATTCCTCAATACAAGTACAGTAATCTCTCTCGTTCTCCATTTACCATCACTGCTTTAGCCTATAACTTATTACCTCAAGAAGTTATTGATTTAAGTAAAACTGCATTCAAAAAATTTATCTCTAAAAGTAGTTTCGTACATGATTTTATTGGTCAACTTTTTAAACGTGGAATACCTGATTCATCTCATATTGTAAAAATTCTGGATTTGTAAACATTTACACACATTTTCGTTACTATTTTCAGATCATCTAGGTTGTTGGCTGTCCTTGTCATCTATTTTTGATGCTTGCTCTCAACCAGTGTCTGTTATTATACTTACACGAACGAATAAAAAAAAAAAAAATAAAGTACATTCCTTCGACTATTATCCTGTTTTTGACTATTATGCAATCAGCGATTGCTTCGTAAATCACTGATTAGTTTCACCTTTTCGGCTTAATGATAAAAACAGTTAATTAATTAACAGATTTATTGTGTAGTTTTTCGAGAATAACCCAAAATCTGTGTCTGCAACGCCAATCCCAGTTACGGTAGTATAACTCGATTTATAATGTATATCTATCAAAGTTTTGGTGTTTAGGATAACACCTGTTACTGACATCCTACAAAAACTAATCACTCAGTCTTTCTAGAAAGCCTGACTTTCTAAGTTACTTAAAATATGTGTATTATCCAACTCAGAATACTTCATTTTGGCAGGTGAAACCTAAACAGATTACGGTATTCTATTGTGAGTATTTATAGACCTAACGAGATCTGACCTAACATAACGAGACGCACACCATCCAAGGCGCTGTTCATACTTCTTTTGCGATTTTCTGCGATACTCGCGCGTGAATCGCAAAAAAACATTAGGTTGGTTATAACGCGTGTGACCCTGAAATTCAGGCAACAGCTAGCTGCCTAGTTGGCCGAGCCATACGTGTTATAACCAACCTAATGTTTTTTTTTGCAATTCACGCGCGAGTATCGCAGAAAATCGCAAAAGAAGTATGAACAGCGCCCAAGGTTAGTTTGAGTTAAAGTGTAGTATTATGTTACAGTTGTATACCGACTACGGTTACCATCAGTCGCATTGAAAGGTGCTTCTTTTCAATGCATTTATCTGTGTAGCACTTGTACACATGTACATTCCGTTGAATAGCGTATGCATGTGTATCATGTATGCAGTGTGGACAGATGATTGGACAGTTCACTGATCAACTGTTTAAAGGATGAAAAGGATAAAGGTCTTTTGAAAGAGATGGCCGTCGGGAAGTTTTCTCAGCATCCACGTTGAGATGATAACGAGGTCCTCCCATACCACAGACAGAGTGCGATGTCTTCAATGCCCCTCACCAACAGTGCAGCGTTGTAGTCACATCTAGCGATGCGAGTTTCGAACTCACGTCCCCACGCTACTTTCCGTACCAGTCTGTGTGGAGCGACTAACCCACCACAGACAGAGTGCATGTCTTCAACGCTCCTCACCAACAGGGCAGCTTTGTAGTCACAGCTAGCGGTGGGAGTTTCTAACCCACGACCCCACGCTACTTTACGAAGCGCGTTAACCAACTGAGCCACGTAGCCGACAAGTTGTTTGGACGGATTTGGCTGGTCAGATTGCGTTGATGGATTGGGTGGAAGAGTTTGATAACCGGAATAGTTGAGAGCTTTGGATGTTTGTCTTCGGTTAATAGGAGGTTGGGTGGACGGTTTGGGTAAAAGGATTTGGTGGGCGGATTTGGTGGACGGAATTGTTGGACGGATTTGGTAGACGAATCGAAATGATGGATCTGGTGTGAATGGATTGTTTGAACGGTTTGGGAGATTAGATGTTTTGGATGAATCGGGTTAACAGATTGAATATCCGCTTACCGGGGTGGTCAATGGGTTTAGGCAAATGGATAGGGTTCCGATGCAAAAGTTGTGGGTTAATGAAATTCATGTTGAGAAAAGTCGATTATTTCAAAAAGAGAGATCTCACATGGTTGAACACAGATTATGAAGATAATCCATTGCGATTTTTTTTAACATAAGCTCGATAGGGATGGAAATAGTTAATTTCAAGCGTGGTAAGTATGTACAGTTAATATCTAACAAGCGTGGTACGTTTATATGTATGTATTTTGTTACTGACTCGTTTTACGAAACTGATTCAAGTGAATTCATAGTTGAAAGATTTATACCCTTCACATGAGAAACACGTTCGTGCGTTTATTCTCTTTAAAATCTGTGGTTTTCGTCAAACATATCTTCGCTTCTCATACGCAGCGGGTCTTTCTCTATGGTTCTGTCTGACTCATAATTTAGCTAAATAACTGATGGTGAGCGATGAGTTTGATACGGATAAACCCTTGTTTAATATACTTTTTAGTCCTTTGCAGAACAGTTAATAAGTAGTGAACTGCGATTTTTAGTTTCATAGTCCCAAAATTTGAGATTGGATCAAAATCCAAATCAAAGGCAAGCTCAAAAGCACTGCACAAACAGGATATGTTTGCGATTATATGCAGAAAACGCGTTACGCACTTTATTTCCTATCAAAATATGGCGTATATCAAGGACTATGAAGAGTTATCACCCAGTGGCCACGTTCACCGAGGTTGATTACGGTAAATTTTTGATATGTGGTACATAAAGTGAAGCAATAATGCCATGATTCTCCTATTGATCTCACCTGACTGAACAAATTTAAAAGAAGAACCGCATGACTAAAAAACAGTAAAAGTGTTTTTACACTTGCAAATTAGAATCATAATTACTGTGATAGCCAGTATTGCTTCCTTGAGTTCCTGAATGGGATACAAATTAGCGGGCAAAATAAAACAAGGTTCAGTGAATCATTGATGAGTTATTGATTCTAGAGAGCAGATGAATGAACTGATACTGTGATCAGTGAACCGAAAGTTGTCTTGAGTTCATCTAATGAGCATCGGTGCTATACGTTGCTACATAATAAGAGATGTGATGGAATTCAAACCACATCTAGTTTGATTAAATTTTTTGCTAAACTAGTTGTTGAGTAAATTTCCTGACATTAACATCTATTTTAACATTATGTTTCTTGCCGCCGTTAAGTTGTAAAGTACATAAAAAATACGTTGCTTCATAATAAGAGATGTAATGGACCAACATGAGTACTGAACACCAACTGTGAGTCCTTCATTGCGTCATGCAAGTCAATTCAAGTTATTGAAATTTTTCCGAGGTGCTTCCTACTTCTAGTGCGCTAAATTTCCAAATCTGCAATTCTCAATTAACTCAATATGACACCTATCAGTTCGATCCTCTTGGTGACTACGGCTGCTATGGCTGTGATCCTCGTTTCCACTGGAGGTACCTCATCCACTGACGCATTAACTCACTCACTCATTCACTCACTCACTCACTCACTCACTCACTCACTCACTCACTCACTCACTCACTCACTCACTCACTCACTCACTCACTCACTCACTCACTCACTCACTCACTCACTCACTCACTCACTCACTCACTCACTCATTCACTCACTCACTCACTCACTCACTCACTCACTCACTCACTCACTCACTCACTCACTCACTCACTCACTCACTCACTCACTCACTCACTCACTGATTACAGCAGCTTCACACAACACTACCCATCTCACCCCAGCGATGATGTACGAACGAATGGATGAGGTAGTGAATCGTTACAAGCAGATCTACGGTGATTGGCGTGCTGTAAAACCCAACGAGTACTACGGATTCTGTCTCAGTGCCCGTCAGTTTCCACCACGTATTACAGTAACAGTAGTATCCTGACTACAGCTTCATTTTCAGAAGACTGTATCCTGATCACGAGTCACACGATGGCCAATCGATTCTACCGTGAGCAGACCATCGAGTACCTGACTCACTTACTCGCCGAGTATCAGGTCACTGGTGATATCTGAATTACCGTAATCCCCGTATTAGGGTTGTAGATGAAAAAATGATAGAAAATGAACACCTACCGAAAATATTTTTGTTTTATCATTCTTCTTCACTAATACAATTTGTATCGTAATCCACAATATCCTTCGAACACTTGTGACTTTGCCTAGTGATTATCTAAACATGTAGGTTCAATTAATTGGTTTTACGGGCAAAAAACGCTAAACATTTGTTTTAGCCCACCCTACTCGCGCAATGGGTAATTTGTAAATATTTTGTGTTGTTATAACTGTGAAATGTTATCAGTAAATCATTATACTTTTATAAACTTCATACAATTTAATTACTAAAATAGGTTTTCTTCTTGCGAGTACGGTACAGTATGTATAAACTCCATATCACTTGTTTGTACGTGTGCACTGCAGGTTATAGATATACTGTAACAAAAAGTGTACGTTAATAAATTGACTTTTAACCATTGGCACAATCTGTTTTAACCGTTGGCACAATTGATTTTTACACTGTAACATACAATCAAAAAATTGTAAACTTACACTCAAATCGTACACATATTTGAACACAGCTCATTTCGTCATTTGGAATCAATACATAGCAAACCCTCCAGTCACTCTTCTCTCAGAAACTATTTTGATCATGGATTACTGTATGCAATGTCGTACAAGATCCGTTCAAAGACGACTTCTTGTAGAACTCACCTGCCTTTACATTAAAGCTTTCATTCTTGTATTAATGCAGTGGTTGACCGGTAAGGCTTTCGTAATTAACTGAGCTGCGCGTCAGTGAAACAATTAGAGAGTAAATGATAACTATCCTCGTAATCCTGAACCAGATGGGAATGATTTTCCTTATATTATGTAGATGATAGCGTTTAGAGCGTCACACGTACAGAGCGTCACACGTACAGAGCGTCACACGTACAGAGCGTCACACGTACATAGCATCACACGTACATAGCGTCACACGTACAGAGCATCACACGTACGTAGCGTCACACGTACAGAGCGTCACACGTACAGAGCGTCACACGTACATAGCGTCACACGTACATAGCGTCACACGTACAGAACGTCACACGTACAGAGCGTCACACGTACATAGCGTCAGACGTACCGAGCGTCACACGTACAGAGCGTCACACTTACATAGCGTCACACGTACATAGCGTCACACGTACATAGCGTCACACGTACATAGCCTCACACGTACATAGCGTCACACGTACATAGCGTCACACGTACAGAGCGTCACACGTACATAGCGTCACACGTACATAGCGTCACACGTACATAGCGTCACACGTACAGAGCGTCACACGTACATAGCGTCACACGTACATAGCGTCACACGTACAGAGCGTCACACGTACAGAGCGTCACACGTACATAGCGTCACACGTACAGAGCGTTCATCTGGTGGCATTTTTCTGCTATAGTTTATTAAAAACCTGTCCGTTTGACGGGGTAAACTGTTTTGTACCTTAATTAAAAACCCCCTCTTTTAGCGTGTTCGAACTGGATCATTCTTCGGTCTTTGGTTATTTTGTTCAACCATGCATTTGAAGGGCATGCACTTGGATATGTGATTGCGAAGTTTTACAGAAAAGTTACGCAGTTAAGTTCTGAAAAATATCAATGGACTACACGAGTACTCGAGAACTTTACAACACTTTTAATCGATCTAGAGCATACTGAATAGTGTAATTGCAAAAAGGATGAGTATGATACTGTAAGTGTAAGTGCAATCAGGATGAGTATGATACTGTAAGTGTTAGTGCAATCAAGTTGAGAATGTACTGTAAGTGTAAGTGCAATCAGGATGAGTATGATACTGTAAGTGTAAGTGCGCAATCGGGATGAGTATGATACTGTAAGTGTAAGTGCAATAAGAATGAGTATGATACTGTAAGTGTAAGTGCAATAAGGATGAGTATGATTCTGTAAGTGTAAGTGCAATCCGGATGAGTATGGTACAGTATGTGTAAGTGCAATCCGGATGAGTGTGATACTGTAAGTGTAAGTGCAATCCGGATGAGTGTGATACGGTAAGTGTAAGTGCAATAAGGATGAGTATGATACTGTAAGTGTAAGTGCATTCCGGATGAGTATGGTACAGTATGTGTAAGTGCAATCCGGATGAGTGTGATACGGTAAGTGTAAGTGCAATCCGAATGAGTGTGATACGGTAAGTGTAAGTGCAATAAGGATGAGTATGATACTGTAAGTGTAAGTGCAATCAGGATGAGTATGATACTGTAAGTGTAAGTGCGCAATCGGGATGAGTATGATACTGTAAGTGTAAGTGCAATAAGAATGAGTATGATACTGTAAGTGTAAGTGCAATAAGGATGAGTATGATACTGTAAGTGTAAGTGCAATCCGGATGAGTATGGTACATTATGTGTAAGTGCAATCCGGATGAGTGTGATACTGTAAGTGTAAGTGCAATCCGGATGAGTGTGATACGGTAAGTATAAGTGCAATAAGGATGAGTATGATACTGTAAGTGTAAGTGCAATCCGGATGAGTGTGATACGGTAAGTGTGGGAGAAATAAGGATGAGTATGATACTGTAAGTGTAAGTGCATTCCGGATGAGTGTGATACGGTAAGTGTAAGTGCGATCCGGATGAGTGTGATACGGTAAGTGTAAGTGCAATAAGGATGAGTAAGATACTGTAAGTGTAAGTGCAATAAGGATGAGTATGATACTGTAAGTGTAAGTGCAATAAGGATGAGTATGATACTGTAAGGTAAGTGCAATCCGGATGAGTGTGATACGGTAAGTGTAAGTGCAATAAGGATGAGTATGATACTGTAAGTGTAAGTGCAATCCGGATGAGTGTGATACGGTAAGTGTAAGTGCAATCCGGATGAGTGTGATACGGTAAGTGTAAGTTCAATAAGGATGAGTATGATACTGTAAGTGTAAGTCCAATAAGAATGAGTATGATACTGTAAGTGTAAGTACAATCCGGATGAGTATGATACGGTAAGTGTAAGTGCAATAAGGATGAGTATGATACTGCCCTGCAGGTTTCTGTCGATGAATCCAGAGACTGTCGCTACCAAATATGTCTAGTTTTTTTAAGTTTCAAGTTTTAAGTTTCATTGGGCTGACTCGCATATATTTCATATTCATTCCATATATTTTAAGTTCAATTTATATTTCATTTTACTGCTACAAAACAATGTTTTATTGTGCGCTCAAAAGTAGTCGACTCGACACACATTATATGCGATTTCATTTAACGCCCTCTGATAGGTCAAATTACGACTGATATCAACCGATCTGTTTTACATAATATTTACCCACGCGCTTCATTATCTACTAAAATACGGCGTATATTAATAACTATTGTAAGTTTAGCTATTTTTCAATAAGCTGCCAAATGACATGTGTGATCATCGAATTTTAGGAACTCAAAAAGCCATTGCCTATTGCTATAGTGCTTACAAACTTCTATTAGAAAAGTTTGTTTGCAAAATTTCGTCCTGTACAAATGTGAATTATGGATCCACACAAAAACCACCTTGAAATGATTGTTTTGAAGATGAAATAAAATTTAAGTTAGTGCTTAGAAAAAGAGAAATAAGATAAAATCAAATTATTTATAATGTACAGTGATGTTTCATGGACCCAGTGTGAGTTTCGAACTACTTAAAATATATTTTCCCTTGAAAACAACCACGTTTTGTGTGAATCCAAAATTCGCATTTGTGCAGGACAAAATGTTACAAACAAAATTTTCTAATAAAAGTTTGTCAGTACTATATGACCATTTTTGAAAAACAAGATCTGCTTTGTTAACAAAACACTGGAAACCCTGTATATTTACCCATCGGCAACTGCTCCACCCGCACCGAGCTTGGTTATGGTAGATTAGATGATACGTGTGATGGATAAAATGTGGAAAAGTATTCGGTGATTTACGGTTATGATACGATTTTCATGTTGAACTTGCGCTCGCCTGACTTAACAAAAAGAAAAGAAGAACGCATGAGTATTAAACCAGTAACGTTTCTTGTAAACCAGCTGGCGTGAATTCCTGAAAAGGTTACAAAAGTCAGGATACCAATTAAACCAAGGTTCCGTGTTTGCGAACCGTTGGGAAGTTGTTATCATTTGCGAATCTGCAGTTCTGCTCATCAATTTTGTTCCGATCATCTCATTAAAATAATCTACTGAGTTGATTATGAAAGAACAAATGAGTTCCTTGATAACTTTCTAGTTAAAACCAGTAGTCAGGAGCATTCAAATCGGGTTCACGCCTGTCAACCCGGGGTTCGTGGTTCAAAAAGCCACGAGTTTCACCAAGTTTTTGTATATGTGTTTAAGTCTTTGTGTTCCACCAAATCTTGTTATACACCAATTAAAATTATTTGAAAACAAAATGTGAACCCCACGCTGTGACACCCTGTATTACACGTACGACTCCTTGACGAATGCCGACTGATCCACCCGCACCGAGCTTGAATACGGTAGATTAGATGATACGTGTGATAAATACAGTGTAGAGAGTATTAAGTATGTTGATCTCGCTTGACTTGATAATGTCAACAGTAAAGTTTGTTTTCCCAGCTGCAAATATGGAAACACGAGAATGTTAAACCATGAATGAAAATTTTCGGTTGCGTGAATACCTGAAAAGGTTACCAAAGTCCGGATATCAATAAACCAAGGTTCAGTGAACCATTGTGAAGTTGTTATTGCAATGAACCAGGTAGTGTGGTCAGTGCACCGAGTGTTGGTTCCACACCCTAATGAGCTGTGGTATAAAAGTAAAGTGTAAGTGAAAACCGAACATATGATCTTGGTAATAAATCCTGATGAGCGACAGGATTTCACCGCAACTTCACATGTGACAGATCCACTTCATGAGCATGTACACCAACTCTAAGTACTCAACGTTAAGCTGCGTTATGATAGCCATCCATGTTTTCGAGAAGTAAGAGTTAATTTTATTGTTTTTTCTTGTTTTGCTATGACTTTACAAGCTACTCATTTAACAGTTCGCCATAATTCAAATTCTGCTACATATATACGCTCAAACCAATATGGCACTTATCAGTTGGATCATCTTGGTAGCCGTGACAGTCATGTTTACTGAAGGTAAAGTATTTATTCACTCACTCACTTACTCAATCACTCCCTCACTCACTCACTCACTCACTCACTCCCTCACTCACTCACTCACTTACTCACTCACTCACTCACTCACTCACTCACTCACTCACTTACTCACTCACTCACTCACTCACTCACTCACTCACTTACTCACTCACTCACTCACTCACTCACTCACTCACTCACTCACTCACTCACTCACTCACTCATGCACTCACTCACTCACTGATTACAGCAGCTGCACACAACACCACCCATCTCACTCCAGCAATGATGTACGAACGAATGGGTGAAGTAGTGAATCGTTACAAGCAGATCTACGGTGATTGGCGTACCGTAACACCCAACGAGTACTACGGATTCTGTCTCAGTGCCCGTCAGTTTTGTACGATACACATAGAGTCGGTCCAGACCGAGTCCTGTAAACCTTTTCCCATACCTAAGTAAATACATTTGTAAATACCCAAAAATCCATATATATTTTTTTAAGTTAAGATGACTTAAAATACTGATTACAGTTTCTATTTTCAGAAGACTGTATCCTGATCACGAGTCACACGATGGCCAATCGATTCTACCGTGAGCAGACCATCGAGTACCTGACTCACTTACTCGCCGAGTATCAGGTCACTGGTGATATCTGAAGTACCGTAATCACTTTGATAACCGTACCAATCTAAAGCTGTACAAGTACCGTAATTAGTTTTATCTCATCACTTTTTTCTCTATAATTTTTGTATTATGTTTCGTAATGAGGTAACCTTCGTTCAAACACTTGTGTCTTTGGCGAGCAATTTCCTAAAAATAGGGTCAATGAATTTGTTTAAGGTACGGACCAAAAACGTTAAACAGTTGTTTAACAAAGATGTGATTTGTATCAGTTGTGATTCGCGAATATAGTGTTTTATGTGTTGTTAAATTGTTAATTGTTAACTTTAACCAATAAACCAATAAAAATATTTCGTCATCAACTTGATATACAAAACTGTATTTCTAAATTATGTTTGTTTTACCGTGTATGTACCAAAATTCATTTCACCTTTGTTCGTATTACTGTAAAAGTGTATGTCAGTAAAATATATCTGTTTTAATCATTGGCACATTTGATTTAACACTTGAAGTAACACCTGGAATGAAAAACATATTTTAACTTTTCTGCAACTAATGGCGAAAATACAACAAAATCTCGCTTATCTTTCACATTGTATTTGAATACAAAGCGTTACCTTAATAACTACAGACCTTTCTGTCACTCTATTTCTTAGAAATTAATTTGCACGTAGATTACTGTAAGTAATTAACACTGCATTTCGAACAAGATCCGTTAAAAAAAAACTACTCGTAAAACTCACTTGCCTTTACTGAGAAGCTTTCATTCTTATATTAATATAGGAGTTGAAGGGGGTGGCTTTCGTAATTAACCGAGTCAGTGAAACAATTAAGAAGAAAATGACAAGTATCCCCGTGTTTTTTACCAGCGGGGATTTCGCTACTGAACCAGTTGACCGCTGGGAATGATTTTCATAATATGAGGTAGAATAGATGATAGCGTGGAGAGCGGCATCTCTTCAGGTCCTTCACTCACACGTACAGTACATTTTTATTGTGTTCCGACTTTTTCTGGCACATTTCATAAAAAAAACATTTCCGTCAAGCCTCGATGGGATAAACTAGGTTACTTAACTTCATTAAAAACCACCTCATTCCGCTTGGTCGAACTGTCTTCTTGCGGTCATTGAAATGCAATGCAGTATTATTTGATTCAAACACGCATTTTTAGTGGCATAGATTTGGAATGATTAACATGTTCTACAAAAAAACTCAGAAACTGGCAAAAAGTGGATATCAAATTCATGGAGAATACGACCATACAGCACGTGTACTCAATAACTGACAGCACTTTTAATCGACGTTGACCAGACTGAGTAGTGCGAAAACTATCAGGATGTATGAGAGACTGACCAGTAGGTTTCTGTGAATGAATCCGTAGATGGTCTGGTCATCGCTACCAACAGGAATGGTACGTGGTTCAGTTACAATTATAATTTATAGTCCCACCATTTTAAAATGAAACAAACTTTCAAAATACGCACATAAAACAGTTGACAAAAACTATGTAAATATATGCGATTTTATTCCCCGCTGCTAACGAGTTTACGTCATTTGATGTGTTGGTCTGGCATCTGATATCGATGGCCCGATTACATAAATTTTACCCACGCGCATTATACCCCATTAAATTATGGCGTATATCAAACACTATGAATAGTTACCACCCATAGGCCACCCTTATCGAGGCTGATTACGGTAGATTAGATGATATGTGGTATATAAATTGAAGCAACAATGCCATTTTTCTCAGTTTGATCTTTTACATACAAGGCGGCCCAAAAGTCTTGACCCGCTGTTTGACGTCGAATTTCTATGAAAAATTACATAAGAAGATTGGTGTTTCATTTTCCAAATAGGTAATAACATCTGAAAAATTGAATTAGATTGTCAAATTTGATTTATTAATTACAAATTTATGATTTTCGTAAAAAAATTTCGAAAATCAGGCTTTTTATGTTTATATATCTTCAGTAATTTTTTTTTATGTAAACGTGTTATAAGACTCGAGAATTTCATAATTCTGCTTTATGATGATGTTTGAACTGAACTTATCACAAAATAAGAATATTATGGACTTCGACCGGCGAAATGAAAACCAAATTGTGCATGTCATTTTCGGTCCAAAATCTTTAATTTAGGTTACAAAAAGTCAGGATACCAATTAAACCAAGGTTCAGTGAACCATTACGAGTATTACGATTATGATACGATTTTCACGTTGTTCCCACCGGACTTAACAAAATGAAAAGAATAACGCATGAGTGAGAAACCAATTGAACCAATTAAAAGATTCTGAAAATAAGTAACATGAGCATGAGTGTCATGAATGCAAAGATGCTTGCGTGAATTCCTAACAAAATTACAATAGTCAGGAATAAACCAATTACACCAAGGTTTAGTGAACCATTGGGAAAGTTGTTATTACGATGAGACAGGTAATGTGTTCAGTGCACCGAGAGTTGGTTCCACATCCTCTAATGAGCAGTGGTATAAAAGTTAAAATGTACATGAAAACCACACATCCAATCTTGACGACGGATCCTGGATTTCACCGCAACTTCATATGTTGACGTGCCGTTAGCACAAACTGTATGTCTAAAACTGATCCACTTCATGAGCAGGAGGAGTACTCACGCTAGCCACCTCTATTTTTCAAAGTCGATGTTTCAGGTGGATGGCTACAGTAAATGCAGTTTTCATATGTTCGTTTTTGGCCAGACTAATAATAAATTGTTTCCAGGTTCATTACAAATCAAAAACCGGCTTTATACATTTAACATTCTCAAAATGACACGTGTCAGTTGGATCCTCATGGTAGCCGTGGCTGTGATGCTCGTGTTCACTGAAGGTAACGCACTTACTCACTCCTCCTCACTCACTCACTCACTCACTCACTCACGCACTCACTCACTCACTCACTCACTCACTCACTCACTCACTCACTCACTCACTCACTCACTCACTCACTCACTCACTCACTCACTCACTCACTCACTCACTCACTCACTCACTCACTCACTCACTCACTCACTCACTCACTCACTCACTCACTCACTCACTCACTCACTCACTCACTCACTCACTCACTCACTCACTCTCTAACTCACTCACTCACTCACTAACTCACTCACTCACACTCTCACTCACTCACTCACTCACTCACTCACTCACCCACTCACTCACTCACTCACTCACTCACTCACTAACTCACCCACTCACTCACTTACTCACTCACTCACTCTCTCACTCACTAACTCACTCACTAACTCACTTACTCACTCACTCACTCTGTGACTCACTCACTCACTCACTAACTCACTCACTCACTCACTCACTCACTCACTCACTCACTCACTCACTCACTCACTCACTCACTCACTCACTCACTCACTCACTCACTCACTCACTCACTCACTCACTCACTCACTCACTCACTCACTCACTCACTCACTCACTCACTCACTCACTCACTCACTCACTCACTCACTCACTCACTCACTCACTCACTCACTCACTCATTCACTCACTGATTACAGCAGCTCCACACAACACCACCCATCTCACCCCAGCGATGATGTATGAACGAATGGGTGAGGTAGTGAATCGTTACAAGCAGATCTACGGTGATTGGCGTACCGTAACACCTAACGAGTACTACGGATTCTGTCTCAGTGCCCGTCAGTTTTGTACGATAAACATACAGTCCGTTCACAGCCAGTCCTGTGAACCTTTTCCCATACCTAGATATGTATTTACATGCATACATATTTTTACATATGTATGTTAATACCCAAAAAATCCTGTTTTTTAAGTTTTAAGATGATTTAAAATACTGATCACAGATTTATTTTAAGAGAAAAAATGTTTCCTGATTTTTAGTTTTATTTTCAGAGGACTGTATCCTGATCACGAGTCACACGATGGCCAATCGATTCTACCGTGAGCAGACCATCGAGTACCTGACTCACTTACTCGCCGAATATCAGGTCACTGGTGATATCTGAGTCAGCGTAATCACATGACAATGATAACCGTATTAAGGTTGTATTCGAACCAAATAAAGGTCATATGTAGTAGTTTGTTTCACATTTATTTCATTTGCTGAATAATACCTGAACTATGTGTGACGTGACGTGTGTGTAAATTTGGAAACTTACGTTGATTAAGAGAATTCTGGTGTGTTGATAACTAAATCATATTTAGGAATGATTCTCATAAACTACTGTACATACATAAATGTGTATTCCTAAATTAACTACTTGGTTTTGCCATCAAATTATCTGGCTGTGTACCCATATTCACATCACTTTCCTGTTCGTAATGTTTCTATGTAGCTTAATGAAAAAATGTGTTCGTTTTGTCCTTCATGTTGTTATGCACCTTAATGAAAAATATTGTCCGTTTCGTCCACAGTTTTGTTCGTTCGAATCAGCAGCCGTTTCACGGTTTATTTATCGTGGTTTATTTGCCCGTATACATGTAGCTTTCACGAAACGTAAGCACAAAGAAACAAGACTTCTTCAAGTCCGTGTGATATTTTCATCACTAATACATTATCAACAAGAAACGAAAATGCCAAACGGCAATAAGTGAGTACATATGATTGGTCTAAAATGGCATCCATAGATAGAAAAGGTGAAAACAAGTAATTTAAGACATATAGTTTAACTGTAAGTAACTTTAAAATCATTGAGCTTGCAGAGTAATTTGTACTCAACTCAATTGGTCAATCATATCAGGTTGCGATTTTTTTTCTATCAAACTTTTAGAGAATATTGTCCCAGTTACTATAAACAAAATATTAGCACGGACAGTTATGGCGTTCCAGGAATTATTATTTTTAGTACATAATAACTGTTGCGTATAAGGCGACCATGAATTCAGTTTGTTCGTGGAAATCAACTAATCAAAGTAATTTGTAACGGTTATCTAGGTATTTTAATGTTTTAGAATTTTCGTTTCACACGGAGATTTAACTGCTTAAAATGGTAAAATGCGCGGATAACACGGTTAGGCGTGCGGTAAAGGCGGTTGAAATTTTCATAGTATTACAAGGAAAAATACGTTGTTTAAATATTCCGATTAATCAGAATAGCATATTATTGTTGTAAAAGGTTGACACAATAAAAAATATATTATCGTTTTTCAATTATGTTAAAAGGAAATCGTGCGTAATTTAGCTCCCTGATTAGTATGTGTCCAGATATTGTTATAGTCCAGTCCATGACCAATTACTGCAGATTAAAATAACACTAAACAAAATTCTGTGCGCCGTTGACCACGAACAAACGTTCAAATTGGCGGAGTGATAAGAAAACTACCGGAAAAGTTCGAAAAAAAAATCCGGGAATTTTTATTCTCAATTAAAGCGAAATAATATCTATAAAGTGAAAATGAAAATTCGCGGAAAAACCTTTTTTCGGTAGTTTTTTTCCACCCGCCAATTTGAATCGTGGTCAACGGCACACAGAATTTCGTTTAGTGTTGTTTTATCTGCAGTAATTGGTAGTGTTATTTTACTATATAATGATATGCTATTGACTTTGTTTGCTAAACTGTTTGTTCGAGTCCAATCCTAAAATTTGTTTGGCAGTAACTGAGACAATATTCTCTAAAAGTTTGATAGAAAAAAAATCGCAGCCTGATATGATTGACCAATTGAGTTGAGTACAAATTACTCTGCAAGCTCAATGATTTTAAAGTTACTTACAGTTAAACTATATGTCTTAAATTACTTGTTTTCACCTTTTCTATCTATGGATGCCATTTTAGACCAATCATATGTACTCACTTATTGCCGTTTGGCATTTTCGTTTCTTGTATCAAACTTTTCTATACATAAGTCCATTAATCATCTTTGCTCTTTATAAATAATAAAATTGATCATAAAAGTATGTGTTAAAAAATGGTTTAGCGAAAAATTAAATTAAAAATTTTCATGAAACGTTTTTTGAAAATGGGATCACCTACTTATGATCGCCTACGAAACGTAATTGAGTGACTCCAGTTGAGATTTTTAAATATTGTGTCGTAAAATGAAATTTTCATATCACCCTGTATTGGAATTTCGAGTCACCCTGTAATGAAATTTTTGCCAAAGACAATTTCAACCACCCTGTAATGAATTTTCGGTCACCCTGTAATGAAGTTTTGAATAGAGATTTAACGGTAACCCTGTTATGATTTTTGGGACATCAACATTAAATGCTGTACCGTAGAATGAAATTTTCATAGTGAAATTTTCACCCTGTACTGAAATTTTCGAGTAAAGATTTTTCGGTTTTGGGTTACCAATGGTAAGTGCTAAAGTAAAAATCTACATCACTCGTTTTGAAATTTCGATTCACCCTGCATAATTAATTTTCGGTCACCCTGTGATAAAATTTTGATTAGAGATTTTTCGGTTACCCTGTAATGATTTTCGGGACATCAACTTTAAATACTGTATCGTAAAATGAAATTTTCATATCACCCTGCATTTGAATTTCGAGATGTACAGTAATCTGGCTTGAACTAGTTTCATTCAAAAACTAATTACTCGTAAAACGCACCTGTTTTCACTGCAACCTTATCAGCGTCCTCATGGATTGATGAATATGATTTTGTAGTTAACCGAGCGGGCCGTCACAATTAAGTTGGTTGGCCAACAATAAAATCAATTCAGCACATACTAATGTAATAAAAAAATTGTTCATTTAACAGAAGTAAAACTTCAATGTCACGTTATAAAACGCCCGGAAATACTGCGGTTTCGAAATAAAATCTTTTTACTTTTATGTATCCGGATTTATGAGAGAGATGCTTTTCACCGGCAGCTTCAACCACATCTTTCGAAAATTTATTGTTACTTAATCTTGTTTTGATGTCTTCATTTTTTGCGGTTAATAAATATTTTGCATTACATGTTTATTATTGTCATTTTGATAAATCCATTTATATACACGTAATTTATTCAAGCTGAATGGGCAATTAGCGGTTGAATGCAATGAATATATGTGCTGAAGATAAAGGTTCTGGTTAAAGAAAGATCCGTTTGACAAATCAGACACTTATCCTTTGTGCGTCTAAAATTTGTGTTTTAGACTGAGCTGACCGCAATTTTAGTCTTTGACCAAAATGTCAAACTTTCTTCGTTTTACAATAATTGATTAACAGCAATTATACGATAAATCAAGCAAACTTAAAATATACGTTCATGCGTAAAACGATATTCACCGTTATGAATCGAACCACTAAACAGGCACCATGTGCGTTTTTATGAGAAAATAACATTTACAAAAGTTCTGGAATCACAGCGGTTTCATGAAGGGAAAATTCAAATATTTTAATTTTTGTAAACAGTTGTGATTCTGACTAATAAAACAAATGAACACAAAGGTCGAGGGCAGTTGCGAGTACAAACGTTAGATGTAGCACAGGTGCGGGGGCACATCAATCCATGAGCACCCTTGTATAGCGCATTGGGTATGGCAGGCTTGCTCAAATCACAAGTTAAAGAGCACCCTTGTGTTGCGCATTGTCTATGGCAGGCTTGCTGAAACCACAAGTTATAGAGCACCCTTGTGTTGCGCATTGGAAATGACAGCTTGCCCCAAACGACACGTTATAGTGCACCCTTGTGTTGCGCATTGGGTATGGCAGGCTTGCCCAGAACGACACGTTATAGAGCACCCTTGTGTTGCGCATTGGAAATGACAGCTTGCCCCAAACGACACGTTATAGTGCACCCTTGTGTTGCGCATTGGGTATGGCAGGCTTGCCCAGAACGACACGTTATAGAGAACTTAATGGGTGATGTGTCCTCGACTACCATACTACATTTATACAATAATATATGGGTTAATATGATCGCACAATCAGTTTCATTAGTTGCAATTGGCCACAAGTTAATCGGTTAGTCGGTTAATCGAGTCGATGGTTAAGTGCTCAGACCAGCATTTCGCGATGTTGTTCTGCAAATTGAAGGTTATTGATTAAATAGTTACTGAAAATTTGTTAAACCGGTAGGTGTTATAGAAATATGTTAAGGTAAATAAAAACGTATGGCTTAAATGGCCGATTCCAGTGGTTCAAAGAATGGAGAAGAATAAACAACGTTAAAACACCTTCAAAGTAACTCAGTTGTTTGGCAGTCCAATAACATTTTCCCTAAACACGGTTTGAAGGCTGAGTTAAATACCAATTGGGTACATTAACATGAATGCATCATTGAACACTGAATAAGGTTTGTTCGAATATAAGACGTTTAAGGTAGTACGTTTAGGTGTGATCATTTGTTTGTAAATGAGTGCACTTACACGTACGAGTACTTGAGGAACTGATAGCACTTGTACTCGACGTAGAGCAGACTGAACAGTGCAAGTGCGATCAGTATGAATATGACACTGTTCTGCAGGTTGTTGCCGTCGACGAACGTCAGGATGGTCATGGCCACGAAGATGGCAAACACTACCACCTGAAAAGCAAACCAATTTACATTGCAGTACATGGAAACGAAGAAAAACAAATGTTTTCGATGTTATAATGTCACAATGTTTCTTATAGTCCTAATATTTCTGAAAAATCAAAATACCAAATTTCTTGATAATGTTATTGATTTTCTTGCCGACTTTGTCATGAGTACTCATGCTTTTGTATGTCCTGGGCCTGGCCCTAATGAAATGAAATGAAAATAAAAATGAGTGCTCGACTATATTTAGATAAATACATGGGTCAGTGTATCGACGAAAATAGTTGAAATAAGGAATTGGCAAGGAAATCAATAATAAACGTAATTATTGACGAACACTGAAGATGAGATGGAGCAGGACATAGACGGCCCGATTCTTGCGTAGACCGTAGATCAGGAAACAGATGAAGATCATCCAGATAACGGCAACCACCATCAGACCACCGAAACCGTACCTGCAAATTATCATAATATACCGAGAACAAAGAAAAAACAATCTGTTGAAACAAAAACAACAACAACAACAACAACAACAACAACAACAACAACAACAACAACAACAACAACAACAACAACAACAACAACAACAAAAACAAACCTCTGAGCCCAGTTAAACGCATTGCCAGACCCCTGCACGACGTAGTGGCGATCGAGCAAACCAACATAGTACAGGATACCACTGCAATCATCCATTCAATAGTTCACTCACTCACTCACTCACTCACTCACTCACTCACTCACTCACTCACTCACTCACTCACTCACTCACTCACTCACTCACTCACTCACTCACTCACTCACTCACTCACTCACTCACTCACTCACTCACTCACTCACTCACTCACTCACTCACTCACTCACTCACTCACTCACTCACTCACTCACTCACTCACTCACTCACTCACTCACTCACTCACTCATTCACTCACCCATTCACTCACTCACTTACTCACCACATTTCTCACTAACATACTCACTCATTCACATACTCTCTAACTCACGTGTTCACTCACTCACTCACTCACCTGGCTAGCGTGATGCCGCACTCCAGGAAGTGCAACACGGCAATAATCCATGTGGCTGTCTTCACATGCAACAAGTTGCAACACACGCGAAATTCGTCACTCATGCTGTCCGATTGGTGTTTGTAACGGTAATTAAGATCTGAAACCAATATTTCTCATATTTTGATTATTGTCCATGCTCAATACCACATCACTTTTTCAATGTTTTCGAACAAATAACGAGCAAATAATGCAGTGATAGGAATAAAACAGGGCCCTTGCAGCTTTCGTTGTACCTTCTACAGTTTTACACGATGGGAAATGCAGACAGCATAAGATTATGAGCATTCTGGACATGGCTTATTGCTGGCATTACGCATGTTCTTAATGGTTCATTTTGTGTGTAAATCATATGGAATAATAAGCAGCAAATACAGCATACAAACACATTTTGTATACAGGCAGCCACCGGATAGTACCTATCTCTATAATGGTAATAAAACTGTGCACCCATGCTTCTGATGGTTCGTGGAATTCTTCTACATACGATTGAACATACAGTACATGTACATATTGGTTGTTCATGTATTCATCATTATTGCTTACCGCTCATCATGTGCAATAAAGCTGGCAGTACAACAGATGCTTCCGCTACAACCAATCATGATTCCAGTCAGATGGTTTAGTTCAGTCCAGCAAATAAATCCAGGACCGACTCTTTGTTCAATGAAACATAAATTAAATAGGAAGCGGATTCGTTTTGTTTAAAAATACAGTTATGAAGTTCAGGGAACACCTAGCCAAAACATAAGTATTTCTCAACTCAAGTCCTTCAGAGTCTTCTATGCACCAAGAGTTGCCGATAAAATAGTTTAGTAAATTCGACTTCCATAAATAATGTAACTATAGAACTGAGTGTGTAAATGTATGGATTTAAAAAAAACACACACAAATTGAGATCCAAAAGACTTTCAAATAAAGCCTCAAAGTTTCCCTGAACTTCAGCCAAGCTTCACCGCTGCCATAAGACCGATAAACTCGAACAACGATTGATCAACTTGGAAGAAGTGGCCGTTAACCCACCAAAAACATAAGTTTGACCTTATAATGACTGTTCGACAAAAAGTCGGGTTCTCCTAATGCCGTTGCCATAAATTCTATATGATTTAATGATGACATTACATATGTTCCAAACACACATTACACTTACTACTGTATTTTTATCCGTACAACTCGCCATGTCTTCGGCTGTGTAGTTCAGTGAAAGGACACCAATGAAACATTATTGCAAAATTTTGAAACCATCTCGCGGGTAAATTAAGTAATGATGGAAACTATTTTGAAAAAAACTCATAAATGGAGCCAATCAGTGAAGAAAATTATTAGCCGGAAACGCTAATGTCTTTGTAAAGTACTGTGAATGATTTGATTCATGTGAGATGAAGTGGTCACCAAATCAAGACATCTGAACAATCTGACTTCGCAAAAAATTTACTCGAAAAAGTTTTGGCTCCTAACTTGATTTACTTGGATTGGTTATGCAGTTAATCATACTGAATTCTGAAAATTCATATAAAAAAGTTTCTAAGCCGAGGCAAGACATCAGTGGCCAAAACTCATATGACTTAACGTAAGTTATGAAACTACCCTGCACGCAACAACCGATGGTCAACTACATAGGATGCTGTTATACTACATAGAAAACATACAGATGCTGCTTCGTTGGGCGCGTTCAGAGGTGTCTTGAGATGGTATCAAAAATTTTCAAAACTTTCAAGACACATGAATAAAATTTCGTCCCTGAAAAAACTCTGGAACTTTTGGCTGGGAATAAAAAGCATTTTTATGTGCTCCAAAAGTTTTACTAGAAAAATTAAACATTCTCTAGACGACTTTGAACGCGCCCTTGCTCAACCACCCAGGCGTTTTTGCCGCTCATTTCGAATATGTAACGAATGCCGACGCGAGAATTCGGCATAAGCATATGTACATCTGTTTACTGGCCGTAGTTTGTGTTGGCTTCTCGAAATTCGGGGTACGTGTTTCGAAACAACCAACTTCGAGTCATTAAAGCACGTAAGCCGTTAATTAAGAGCTTTTTCGTAATAAGGAAAACGATTTTTTTCTTGATGTAAATTTTACACAGATTGGCAACGAAATCACACAAAGACACAAGTTTGCAATATGGCCGATACAGATCTTCGCGTCGTGCGATGTTAATGGCTCCATATGCCGTGATAGCCAACAACAAGCATAAAACATACGGAAAGTTTACACTGAAGTCTGTTGCAGAACATATATTTTTTTACTTTTACGATGTAGATAAAACGATGTAAAAACTACCCACTTCCTGTTCGCGAAGAACTTTCCAATAATTTTTGCGACAAGCTCATCCACGATCGAATACGCTTCGATGTTGTGTACCCCGACATACTTGTGCCATACATAACAAATCTGTCGTGGCACATCTGACTGGGCATTACACCACACAACCAAACAGGCAATGTAAAACACTGGCTTGTGTGAACACCACGTGTTAAATATATACCAGGGGTCGTCGGACAAACTTCGACGCACTTTCGTATTCTGTGGGATTTAGAATGTACAGTTACTGGTGTGATATGACGATTTGATTTCTGTAAGCGGTATTGTTTTCTGATTCGGATTGAATGGGACTATGGCTATGGCTATGGTTTGTGTTGTTGAGACGACACGCTGAAACCTGTATGTTGTTTTTGCAAGCAGAGTATTGCATTAAACGTCTGATAATGAAACATCACTAGCTTCAACTCAACTTGGTTCACACCATAGTTTAACATGGGGTGATGATGATTGAAATGCGTAATAACACTGATTGTCCGATGTTTTATTATCAGACGCTTTGGGCAAAAATATATCGCTTGCAGAAAGAAACAACATGCATGCTTTATTTAAATTTCGGTGGTAAGGGGTTGGCACGTTTTATGTTTAATCGATTGATTCGCTTTTGTATAGCAACGGAAATTAATATATATAGTAACACACTTTATTCTCTGTCATAGAGTCGAGTCGGCCTTTTTTAACACGTCGGAATTTATACTTCTTTTTGTTGTAATTTTTTGTGTTACACTGTTGGAACTCACTTTTATAAAACAAAATATAAAAACTCTTTACCCAATTGATACTAAAGTTTCACATAAATAAATTTATAATTTTTATTGAAGATGTTTTTCTGAGAGGAAAAAAACGAATAACAACGTTATTGAATACTACTTCCTGTTATAAATAAACTCAGAAAAATTACAGTACGCGGGGTATGAAACGTTAAATTAATTCACTTTTACCTTAATTTAAAAGTACGTAACTTTCACTTGAATGACTGGACCACTGAAAAAACGACAAATTTGGGTTGTTCGTCTCCCAAACTCAAAAAAACATAATTTTCGACTAAGACATTTCGTCTTTTGAAGTCGACCTTGTTTTTGTTGAACGTGCTAACTTTTTCCGGTAAAAATCTACTGAAATTAATTTTCGCTAAATGAAAATGTGCAAATGTTTTACATGTCCAGCAATCTTTAGGTATATGGTGGTGAACATTTGTGACTGTGATATTTTAGTCCTGTTTAAACGCAGAATTAAAACAACAAATCACGCATATGGCGATTACACTAACTCATATGTTATCCAACGTTTGTCATAGGTAGGAGGCAACGCATTTTTGTTCAGACATGGACTGAGTACATAGCTATAAGTCAGGTAATTTTTTTGTGTGACTAAAATATACCCAACTACCCTCGGATACAACTAATGATATTCATTTATCAATGTAAAAAAGAAAAACATTGAACTTTTCAAAACGCATTTTGTAATGTTGTTAGCGAATCTTATCAACAAGCCAAGTATGTACATAATGCGTATTGTTTTGGTCTGAAATTCGGTTCGGTTCGTTTCGGTTCGTTTCGGTTCGGTTTGGTTCGGTTCGTGAAGTCGTACGACACCACGGCACGACACTTGCGGGTCTGATGTAACTCGTTACCACCAGCCATACAACTCGTTGGGTGCTGCATCACATTCGCAGTTCACAATGCACCAACAACTGTAATTGATCTTGATCAACAGTGGTTTATTCATTTCATACTTTTTACTCTGATCTTGAAAACTTCGCACGCGAAACTATACATACTTTGCTAACTACTGTATATTGAAGTTGAAATCTATGTTGAAATCTTGCTCTTGATGTATACCACTTATATATGCTTCCATGTTC
>OZ038445.1:252823-269147 GCA_964036265.1 Daptonema setosum
ATTGAACTTGTGATAAACAGCAGAAACAGTTATTATAACTCAGAATTTCAGAATTTTAATGTATGGTATCAGCAAGATAATGGTTGACAACTTCAAGCCATTTATGTAGTTGAATATCAGTAATTCAATATTTCATGCGACATACTGGCTATAAAATGCAATTCCAGGGCACGTCGCTGTTTTGATCATAAATCTCGCAAGCATTGTAGAAAACTCAAAACTGTACTCTCAGATTATTACGCGAAACTTGTTTTATTCACAAACTAAATTTTGGATCGTTTTCCAAAGTTCTGTGAAAGTAAAAAAATTCATTGATCACATTTCGATGGGACACCCTGTACATGAAACTGAAATGCACTGTACCAAAGTGAGCTGTACTGAGCTGAGCTAGACTAAATAGTACTGTACTGAACTGAACTGCACTGAAACATATTGCACTGAACTGTACTGAACTGAACTGTACTGAACTGTACTATACTGATCTGTACTGAACCAAACTGCGCTCATCTGAACTGCACTGAAATGAATTGCACTGAACCGTATTGAACTGAACTGTACTGAACTGAACTGTACTGAACTTTACTGAACCGAACTGCGCTTATCTGAACTGCACTGAAATGAATTGCACTGAACTGTACTGAACTAAACTGTACTGAACTGAACTGAACCGTACTGAACCGAATTGCACTGCTCTGCACTGAAATGAACTGCACTTATGTAACTGGACTAAAATGTACGGAACTAAACTGAACTGTACTGAAATGAACTGAACTGCACTGAACTGAATTGTGCTTATCTGAACTGCTTTGAAAGAATTGCACTGAACCGAACTGAACTGTACTGAAGTGAACTGAACTGCGCTTATCTGAACTGTACTGAACTGGATTACACTCAAATGGAACTGCACTGAAATGAACTACACTAAACCAAATGTCTAAGCTAACTGTTAGTGTCCGAATGGCTTAACTAATGTCAAAGCAATGAAAATTTTCGGGACATTAGATGATTTAACGGTGACCGTTAAAATATGAAGAATTGGGGACATAATGAACTCATAATTGACCCAATATAGTAATTCGATTCCAAATCAGTGATATTGTTTCTTGATTGCAAATGGTATTACAAAAATGGGCGTACTATAAACAAAAAAGCATACATGTATAAGTGGTATACTCCAAATGCAAGATTTTAACATCGCCAATATGGTTGGCAAAGAATGTATAATTTCGCGTGCGAAGTTTCCAAGATCAGTGTTAATAAACTAAATGAATAAACCACTAATGATTAAGATCAATTACAGTTGTTAGTGCATTGTGAACTGCGACTGTGTTGCAGCACCCAACGAGTTACATCAGACCCGAAACGCAAGTGCCGTGCCGTGGTGTCGTACGACTTCAGACCAAAACAATACAATGGTTGGCTGGTTGGTGTGATTCGGTAAAAATATTACAAATGCATTTTGAAAAGTTTAATTTTTTTCTTTTTTTACATTGATAAATGAATATGTACATCAGTTACAGTGGCAGTCAAAAGTTTAGGGACACCCTCAATTTGGGTGTTGTCTCCCTATAAAACACGGTTGGATGTCTAAAATTGGGCTGAAATCTTCAGGAGATGTGGAAAACAACTTTTAGAGTTCGTTTAGATTACATAATTCTGTATAAGCAAAAATCATTATATTTCCGAGTTTACACGTTTGTACGTGGCTCACATGCTCCCGCGATGTTTGGAGTGCAGTTAGATAAATATCAAGTATCCGAAAGAGTTTTATTCATAATGGATCATATACTGGTAGTTATTGTGGTTAATTCTGTCATTTAACAGGAATGAACCAACCTTAAGTTGCCTTGTGTCGCACTATAACAAGTTAATCCTTTAATGGGAAAACAATAAATTTGTAATTTTTCCATTTGAAAATTAGTTTATTGGTTAATCAATGTAAAGAAACACTGAAAACGTCGTGTTTGCTTCAGAACACGTGAGGTATAATCATGAACAAACTTTCTTGCATCAAATCATATTTACAAAAGATTTGTTGTTGAATTTTTGAAAGTTGAATTCTAATAGTCACTTGCATTTTGCAAAATTGTTCTTTTTTGGCCTGACTTTAGGAGGTGTTGAACGCGATAAAAAATATGTACATACAATATGTATGTATATAGGTGTGGTTAGTACCAATAACCATTATCAAACGGCTTTAATTCTCAATGTAAAGCTCATAATAGTGTAACTGTCTTCAAACCACCGTCGGTGCGTGTCATCCACGAACAAACGCGTGTTTAAGATAGCACACTTCCACTACCTAAAAACCAATTCTTATGAATAAAACTCAATTATACAAATAAAACAGACTCAAGAACATGTGTCTAACACCTCCTTTTAGTTTCAGTTTGATATAGCTAATCAACTTCGTTTTATGAAAAAACACCCAAATTGAGGGTGTCCTAAACCTTTGACTGCCACGTATATCCGGAAAAAGTTAGCACGTTCGACAAAAACTAAGTCGATTTCAGAAGACAATCAACCAACGGTCATTAGTTACCCGTCAAATCACGCCATTAATTCCCATAAAATGTTTTGTTTTTGTCTTAACCGAAAATTACTTTTTTGAATTTGGGAGACGAAAATCCGAAGTTCTCGTTCTTTCAGTGGTCCAGTCATTCAAATAAAAGTTACGTACTTCTAAATAAAGGTAAAAGCAAATTGATTAATCGATTTATATCACGTACTGTTTTTTTGAATTTTTTTTAAAGCAGGAGGTAGTATTCAATATCTTTGTTATTAGTTTTTTTTCCTCTCAGAAAAACGTCTTTTAATAAATTTTTTATATTTATTTTATGTGAAACTTAATTGTTTCAGTATCAATTGTTTTTTATAGTTTTTTGATAACGGTCAGTTCCAAAACCAGTAACAAAAAAAATTACAACAAATAGAAATATTAAGTCCCACGTGTTGATAAAAAGATCGACTCTATGACAGAGAATAAAAATTGTTTTACTGTATATTGATTTCCGTTGCTATACAAAAGCAAATCAACTGATGAAACAAAAACGTGTGTCAACCCTTTACCACCGAAATTTAAACAAAGCCTGTATGTTGTATCTGCAAGCGAAAATTTTTTACCCAAAACGTCTGATAATGAAACATCGGACAATCAGTGTTATTACGCATTTCAATCATCATCACCCCATGTTAAACTACGATGTGAACCAAGTTGAGTTGAAGCTATAGTGATGTTTCATTATCAGACGTTTTTAATGCAATACTTTTGCTTGCAAAAACAACATACAGGTTTTAGCGTGTCGTCTCAACAACACAAACCATAGCCATAGCCATAGTCCCATTCAATCCGAATCCCCAAACAAAACCGTTTACAGAAGTCAAATCGTCGTATCACAAAAGTAACTGTACATACTAAAATCCCACAGAATACGAAAGTGCGTAAAATTTTGTCCGACGACCCCCTGGTATATATTTACATAGTTAACACGTGGTGTTCACACAAGCCAGTGTTTTACATTGCCTGTTTGGTTGTGTGGTGTAATGCCCAGTCAGATGTGCCACGACAGATGTGTTATGTATGGCATACTTATGCCGGGGTACACAACATCGAAGCGTATTCAATCGTGGATGAGCTTGTCGCAAAAGTTAATGGAAAGTTCTTCGCGAACAGGAAGTGGGTAGTTTTGACATCGTTTTATCTGCATCGTACAAGTAAAAAAATTTATGTTCTGCAACAGACTTCGGTGTAAACTTTCCGTATATTTTATGCTTGTTGTTGGCTATCACGGCATATGGAGCCATTAACATCGCACGACGCGAAGATCTGTATCGGCCATATTGCAAACTTGTGACTCTGTTTGATTTCGTTGCCAATCTGTGTAAAATAAACAATAAGAAAAAAATCGTTATCCTTTTTACGAAAAAGCTCTTAATCTTCGAAATACGTGGTTTAATGACTCGAAGTTGGATGTTTCGAAACATGTACCCCAAATTTCGAGATGCCAACACAAACTACGGCCAGTAAACAGATGTATCCTGCTTGTGCCGTATTTTTGCGTCGGCATTCCTTACATATTCGAAAGGAGCGGCAAAAACGCCTGGGTGGTGAGTAAGGGTGCGTTCAGATCGTCGCGAGAAAGTCTAAATTATTTTTATAAAACTGTCGGAACAATTAAAATTGCATTTTGTACCCAACCACAAATACCAGAAATTAATTCAGGAACAAACTTTTTTTTTCATGTGTGTGAAAAGTTTTACGAAAAACATTTTGAGACTTTCTCAAGAGGACTCTGAACGCGTCAAACGAAGCAGCATCTGTATGTTTTCTATGTAGTATAACAGCATCCTATGTAGAATAGTTGACCATCGGTTGTTGCGTGCAGGGTAGTTTCGTTACATACGTTAAGTCATATGAGTTTTGGCCACCGATGTCTTGCCTCGGCTTAAAAACTTTTTTATATGAATTTTCAGAATTCAGTATGATTAACTGCATAACCAATCCGAATTCCAAGTAAATCAAGTTAGGAGCTGAAACTTTTTCGAGTAAATTTTTTGCGAAGTCAGATTGTTCAGATGTCTTGATTTGGTGACCACTTCACCTCACATGAATCAAATCATTCACAGTACTTTACAAAGACATTAGCGTTTCCGGCTAATAACTTTTTCACTGATTGGCTCCATTTATGAGTTTTTTTTTTCAAAATAGTTTCTATCATTACTTAATTTATCAGCGAGATTGTTTCAATATTTTGCAATAATGTTTCATTGGTGTCCCTTTACTGAACTACACATAGCCGAAGACATGGCGAGTTGTACGGACGGATATAAATAGTAAGTGTAATGTGTGTTTGGAACATATGTAACATCATCATTAAATCATATAGAATTTATGGCAACGGCATCAGGAGAACCCGACTTTTTGTCGAACAGTCATTATAAGGTCAAACTTATGTTTTTGGTGGGTTAACGGCCACTTCTTCCAAGTTGATCAATCGTTGTTCGAGTTTATCGGTCGTATGGCAACGGTGAAGCTTTGCTCAAGTTCAGGGAAACTTTGAGGCTTTATTTGAAAGTCTTTTGGGTCTCAGTTTGTGTGTGGTTTTTGTGAAATCCATACATTTACACACCCAGTTTTATAGTTACGTTATTTATGGAAGTCGAATTTACAAAACTATTTTATCAGCATCTCTTGGTGCATAGAAGACTCTGAAGGACTTGAGTTGAGAAATACTTATGTTTTGACTAGGTGTTCCCTGAACTTCCGTACTTTTAAATTAAACTAGTACGATTTCAATATGAATTCTGTTTCACTGAACAAAGAGAGTCGGTCCTGGATTTATTTGCTAGACTGCACTGGACAATCTGACTGGAATCATGATTGGTGGTAGCGGAAGCATCTGTTGTACTGCCAGCTTTATTGCACATGATGAGCGGTAAGCAGGGATGTAGAATACATGAACAACCAATATGTACCTGTACTGTATGTTCAGTCGTATGTAGAAGAATTCCACGAACCATCAGAAGCATGGGTGCACAGTTTTATTACCATTATAGAGATACATAGGTACTATCCGGTGGCTGCCTGTATACAAAATGTGTTTGTACGCTGTATTTGCTAATTATTATTTCGTATGACTTACACACAAAATGAACCATTAAAAACATGCGTAATACAAGCAATAAGCCATGTCCAGAATGCTCATAATCATATGCTGTCTGCATTTTCTCATCGTGTAAAACTGTAGAAGGCATAACGAGAGCTGCAAGGCCCCCGTTTTGTCTTCCTACCGCTGCATTCTTTGCTCGTTATTTGTTCGAAAACATTGAAAGACTGAAATGGTATTGAGCGTAGCATTTAAAATACGGACGTTAATCAAAATATAGGAAATATTGGTTGCAGATCTTAATTAACGTTACCAATACCAATCGGACAGCATGAGCGACGAATTTCGCGTGTGTTGCAACTTGTTGCATGTGAAGACAGCCACATGGATTATTGCCGTGTTGCACTTCCTGGAGTGCGGCATCACGCTAGCCAGGTGAGTGAGTGAGTGAGTGAGTGAGTGAGTGAGTGAGTGTGTGAGTGAGTGAGTGAGTGAGTGAACACATGAGTTAGAGAGTATGTGAATGAGGGAGTATGTTAGTGAGTAATGTGGTAAGTGAATGAGTGAATGAATGAGTGAGTGAGTGAGTGAGTGAGTGAGTGAGAGAGTGGATGAGTTAGTGAGTTAGTGAGCGAGTGAATGAGTGAGTGAGTGAGTGAGTGAGTGAGTGAGTGAGTGAGTGAGTGAGTGAGTGAGTGAGTGAGTGAGTGAGTGAGTGAGTGAGTGAGTGAGTGAGTGAGTGAGTGAGTGAGTGAGTGAGTGAGTGAGTGAGTGAGTGAGTGAGTGAGTGAGTGAGTGAGTGAGTGAGTGAGTGAGTGAGTGAGTGAGTGAGTGAAAGAGTTAGTGAGTGAGTGAGTGAGTGAGTGAGTTATTGAGTGAACTACTTAATGGGTGATTGCAGTGGTATCCTGTACTATGTTGGTTTGCTCGATCGCCACTACGTTGTGCAGGGGTCTGGCAATGCGTTTAACTGGGCTCAGAGGTTTGTCGTTGTTGTTGTTGTTGTTGTTGTTGTTGTTGTTGTTGTTGTTGTTGTTGTTGTTGTTGTTGTTGTTGTTGTTGTTGTTGTTGCTGTTGTTGTTGTTGTTGTTGTTGTTGTTGTTGTTGTTGTTGTTGTTGTTGTTGTTGTTGTTGTTGTTGTTGTTGTTGTTGTTGTTGTTGTTGTTGTTGTTGTTGTTGTTGTTGTTGTTGTTGTTGTTGTTGTTGTTGTTGTTGTTGTTGTTGTTGTTGTTGTTGTTGTTGTTGTTGTTGTTGTTGTTGTTGTTGTTGTTGTTGTTGTTGTTGTTGTTGTTGTTGTTGTTGTTGTTGTTGTTGTTGTTGTTGTTGTTGTTGTTGTTGTTGTTGTTGTTGTTGTTGTTGTTGTTGTTGTTGTTGTTGTTGTTGTTGTTGTTGTTGTTGTTGTTGTTGTTGTTGTTGTTGTTGTTGTTGTTGTTGTTGTTGTTGTTGTTGTTGTTGTTGTTGTTGTTGTTGTTGTTGTTGTTGTTGTTGTTGTTGTTGTTGTTGTTGTTGTTGTTGTTGTTGTTATTGTTGTTGTTGTGGTTGTTGTTGTTGTTGGTTGGTTGGTTGTTGTTGTGATTGTTTTTTTCTTGCAGTAAACGGTACAGAAACGAACGGAAAAGTCGTACGTAATAACTGACTTAATAAATAGTTGTCTTTTCATATGTAGTTCTCGTACATTATGATAAGTTGCAGGTACGGTTTCGGTGGTCTGATGGTGGTTGCCGTTATCTGGATGATCTTCATCTGTTTCCTGATCTACGGTCTACGCAAGAATCGGGCCGTCTACGTCCTGCTCCATCTTATCTTCAGTGTTCGTCACTATTTATGTTCATTATGTATTTCCTTGTCAAAACATTTTCAACTATTTTCGTCGATAAATACACTGACAACTTGTTTTCATCAAAATGTAGTCGAGCACTCATTTTTATTTTGATTTCATTTCATTAGGGCCAGGCCCTGGACATCACATGACAAAGACGGCAAGAAAGTCGATAACATTATCAAGAATTTTGGTAATTTGATTTTTCAGGAATATTAAGACTATTAAGAAACATTGTGACATTATATCATCGAAAACATTTGTTTTCTTTGTTTCCATGTACTGCAATGTAAATTGGTTTGCTTTTCAGGTGGTAGTGTTTGCCATCTTCGTGGCCATGACCATCCTGACGTTCGTCGACGGCAACAACCTATTCATACTGATCGCACTTGCACTGTTCAGTCTGCTCTACGTCGAGTACAAGTGCTATCAGTTCCTCAAGTACTCGTATGTGTAAGTGCACTCATTTACATACAAATGATCACACCTGCTACCTTAAACGTTCTATATTCGAACAAACCTTATTCAGTTTTCAATTATGCATTCATGTTGATGTACCCAATTGGTATTTAACTAAGCCTTCTTACCGTGTTTAGGGAAAATATTATCGGACTGCCAAACAACTGAGTTACTTTGAAGGTGTTTTAACGTTGTTTATTCTTCTTCATTCATTTAACCACTGGAATCGGCCATTTACGCCATACGTTTTTATTTACCTTAACATATTTCTATAACACCTACCGATTTAACAAACTTTCCGTAACTATTTATTCAAGAACCTTCAATTTGCAGAACAACTTCACGCAATGCTGGTCTGAGCACTTAACCATCAACTCGATTAAACGACTAACCGACTAACATGTGACCAATTGCAACTAATGAAAATGATTGTGCGATCATATTAACCCATATATTATTATATTAATGTAGTACGGTAGTCGAGGGCACATCACCCATCAAATACTCTATAAGGGCAAGCCTGCCATACCCAAACCCAATGCGCTATACAAGGGTGCTCATGGATTGATTTGCTATATATCTTGTGGTTTGGGGCAAGCCTGCCATACCCAAACCCAATGCGCTATACAAGGGTGCTCATGGATTGATTTGCTATATATCTTGTGGTTTGGGGCAAGCCTGCCATACCCAAACCCAATGCGCTATACAAGGGTGCTCATGGATTGATTTGCTATATATCTTGTGGTTTGGGGCAAGCCTGCCATACCCAAACCCAATGCGCTATACAAGGGTGCTCATGGATTGATTTGCTATATATCTTGTGGTTTGGGGCAAGCCTGCCATATCCAATTCGCTATACAAGGGTGCTCATGAATTGATTTGCTATATAACTTGTGGTTTGGGGCAAGCCTGCCATACCCAATGCGCTTTACAAAGGTGCTCATGGATTGATTTGCTCTTTAATGTTGTGGTATGGGGCAAGCCTGCCATACCCAATGCGCTATACAAGGGTGCTCATGGATTGATTTGCTCTATAATGTTGTGTTATTGGGCAAGCCTGCCATACCCGATGCGCTATACAAGGGTGCTCATGGATTGATTTGCTCTATAATGTTGTGTTATGGGGCAAGCCTGCCATACCCGATGCGCTATACAAGGGTGCTCATGGATTGATTTGCTCTATAATGTTGTGTTATGGGGCAAGCCTGCCATACCCGATGCGCTATACAAGGGTGCTCATGGATTGATTTGCTCTATAATGTTGTGTTATGGGGCAAGCCTGCCATACCCGATGCGCTATACAAGGGTGCTCATGGATTGATTTGCTCTATAATGTTGTGTTATGGGGCAAGCCTGTCATACCCAATGCGCTATACAAGGGTGCTCATGGATTGAGGTGCCCCCGCACCTGTGTTACATACATCTAACGTTTGTACTCGCAGCTGCCCTCGACCTTTGTGTTCTTTTATTTTATTAGTCAGAATCACAACTGTTTACAAAAAAGAAAATAATTGAATTTTCCCTTCATGAAACCGCTGTGATTCCAGAACTTCTGTAAATGTTATTTTCTCATAAAAACGCACATGGTGCCTGTTTAGTGGTTCGATTCATAACGGTGAATATCGTTTTTTGCATGAATTTATATTTTAAGTTTGCTTGATTCATCGTATAATTGCTGTATTATAAAACGAAGAAAGTTTGACATTTTGGTCAAAGACTAATATTGCGGTCAGCTCAGTCAAAAACACAAATTTTAGACGCACGTATGTAGGATTAGTGTCTGATCTGTCAAACGGATCTTTCTTCAACCAGAGCCTTTATCTTCAGCAGTACATTATATTCAATGCATTCAACCGCTAATTACCCATTCAGCTTGAATAAATTACGTGTATATAAATGGACTTGTCAATAATGGCAATGATAAACAAGTAATAGAAACTTTTTGTTAACCGCAAAAAAAGAAGACATCAAAACAAGATTAAGTGACAATAAATTTTCGAAAGATTTGGTTGAAGCTGCCGGTAAAAAGCATCTCTTTCATAAATCCGGGTACATAGAAGTAAAAAGATATTATTTTGAATCCGCCATATTTCCGGGCACTTCATTATGTGAAATTGAGAGTTTCACTGCTGTTAGATGAACAATTTTTTATTACATTAGTATGTGCTGAATTAATTTTATTGTGGGCCAACCAACTTAATTGTGACGGCCCGCTCGGTTAACTACAAAATCATATTCATCAATCCATGAGGACGCTGATAAGGTTGCAGTGAAAGCAGGTGCGTTTTACTAGTAATTAGCATAGTTTTTGAATGAAACTAGTTCAAGCCAGATTACTGTAAATATTCAGATCAGTAGGTATGTAAGCTTATCTTTTGGGAAATTGGGTGAACGTAAATTTAGCAATCAGGACAGATTGCATTGAATAGAGTTTTGAAAGAAGAGTCGTATTGAATGTACGAATTATTGTAAATAAAATTATCATCCAAGGAGGGCCACACTAATTGATAATGTATTAATGATGAAAATAGGGCACAGACTTTAAGAATTCTTGTTTCTTTGTGCTTACGTTTCGTGAAAGCTACATGTATACGGGCAAATAAACCACGATAGATAAACCGTAAAACGGCTGCTGGTTCGAACGCCAGTGGACGAAACGGACAATATTTTTCATTAAAGTGCATTACAACATTACGGATGAAACGTAAACATTTTTTATTAAAGTACAATGTACGTAATATTATTACGAACAGGAAAGTGATGTGAATATGGGTACACAGCCAGATAATTTGATGGCACAACCAAGTAGTTAATTTAGGAATACACATTTTTGTATGTACAGTAGTTTATGAGAATCATTCCTAAATATGATTTAGTTATCAACACACCAGAATTCTCTTAATCCACGCAAGTTTCTAAATTTACACACGCGTCACACATATTTCAGGTGTTATTGATATAATAAAATAAATGGGAAACAAGTTACTATAACCTTTATTCGGTTTGAATACGACCTTAATACGGTTATCACTGTAATTTGATTACGATGACTCAGATATCACCAGTGACCTGATATTCGGCGAGTAAGTGAGTCAGGTACTCGATGGTCTGCTCACGGTAGAATCGATTGGCCATCGTGTGACTCGTGATCAGGATACAGTCTTCTGAAAATAGAAACTGTGATCAGTATCCTACAGTAACTGAAATACGTGGATGAAACTGACGGGCACTGAGACAGAATCCGTAGTACTCGTTGGGTGTTACGGTACGCCAATTACCGTAGATCTGCTTGTAACGATTCACTACCTCACCCATTCGTTCGTACATCATCGCGGGGGTGAGATGGGTGGTGTTGTGTGCAGCTGCTGTAATCAGTGAGTGATTGAGTGAGTGAGTGAGTGAGTGAGTGAGTGAGTGAGTGAGTGAGTGAGTGAGTGAGTGAGTGAGTGAGTGAGTGAGTGAGTGAGTGAGTGAGTGAGTGAGTGAGTGAGTGAGTGAGTGAGTGAGTGAGTGAGTGAGTGAGTGAGTGAGTGAGTGAGTGAGTGAGTGAATGAGTGAGTGAATGAGTGAGTGAGTGAGTGAGTGAGTGAGTGAGTGAGTGAGTGAGTGAGTGAGTGAGTGAGTGAGTGAGTGAGTGAGTGAGTGAGTGAGTGAGTAAGTGAGTGAGTGAGTGAGTGAGTGAGTGAGTGAGTGAGTGAGTGAGTGAGTGAGAGAGTGAGTGAGTGAGTGAGTGAGTGAGTGAGTGAGTGAGTGAGTGAGTGAGTGAGTGAGTGAGTGAGTGAGTGAGTGAGTGAGTGAGTGAGTGAGTGAGTGAGTGAGTGAGCGAGGAGTGAGTGAGTGAGTGAGCGAGGAGTGAGTGAGTGAGTGAGTGAGTGAGTGAGTGAGTGGGTGAGTGAGTGAGTGAGTGAGTGAGTGAGTGAGTGAGTGAGTGAGTGAGTAAGTGCGTTACCTTCAGTGAACACGAGCATCACAACCACGGCTACCATGAGGATCCAACTGACACGTGTCATTTTAAGAATGTTAAACGTATAAAGCCGATTTTGATTTGTAATGAACTGGAAGGTATTTCATTATTAGTGTGGCCCAAAACGAACTAACCATATGAAAACTACATTTACTGTAGTGTCCCACCTGAAACCTCGACTTCGACAAATAGAGGTGGCTAGCGTGGCTCATAATATTGACGTGTAAAGACGCTTTCAACATTTTTACTCAAACCATGAAACATCAGGTTGAAAACTTTCTTGATTGGAATCGACGTATATTTGCAAAAAACTATGCAAGCAAAATCATAAGAAGAAAATAAACAAATTCTGAATGAAAAAATGTCATAGCCCGTAAACACCAGCTTTTACACCGAACTCAGATGTTGGGCCACAAGCTAGTTCAGTGCAGTGCTGTTCTTTCGCGTGATTGGCTAAACTTGGGTGATGATGATTGTGATGAGTTGTGGCCCAATCACCGTTAGTCAAGAGTGTGGACCAAAAGTTAACTTGATGTTTCATAGTCTAAGGAGAATGGTTCTTCATATTTGACTAGATTCTCAAAAGCGTCTTTAGTTCTCCTCCAGCTCATGAAGTGGATCAGTGCTACCCACACAGTTTATGCTAACGGCACGTCAACACGATCCAGTTGAGATGAAATCCTGTTACATATCAGGATGCGTCGTCAAGATTAGATGTGTGGTTTTCATCTACATTTTAACTTTTATACCACTGCTCATTAAAGGATGTGGAACCAACTCTCGGTGCACTGAACACATTACCTGTCTCATCGTAATAACAACTTTTCCAATGGTTCACTGAACCTTGGTTTAATTGGTTTATTCCTGACTTTTATAACCTGGCTAGGAATTGCATTCGTTGTACTCATTCTCATGTTTCTTATTTTCAGATTTTTTTTAATGGTTAAACAATTTCAATTGGTTTTTCTCTTAAGCGTTATTCTATTTATTTTGTTAACTCCAGTGAGAACAACGTCAAAATCGCATCATAACCGTAATACTCGTAATGGTTCACTGAACCTTGGTTTAATTGGTATCCTGACTTTTTGTCACCTTTTCAGGAATTCACGCAAGGAATATTTGCACTCATGGTATAACATTCTCTTTTTCCTAATTGCGGTTCTAATTGGTTTTAACTCAGGCGTTCTTCTTTTGGCATTATCAAGTCAGGCGAAATCAACATACTTAAAATAACTTTCACAAATTATTCTTCAAATAACTTTCGTTTGTTAATTGCAATAGTGCGGTTTCGCTGGGACACCCTGTATATACGGGGTGGCCCATAAGTCTCGACCCGCTGTTTGACCATGAAATTCTCAAATTTATTAAATTGCTTGATTCACTCTTACAAACTAACCACACGTATAAACACCTGAAATTTCTTATTATGGGGGTTATTTTTTATAGGATTGCTCAAATTTTACTATTTGCCGAACTTGATGGAATTTCCGTGTAATTTCGTCAATTCTGACCAAAATACTCTGGAAACTGTACCTTAATGCGCTTAAAAATGTTTAAACAACTGTAAAAGAGTTTATAATTTCTGAAAACAAGTGTTAACTGGGTTTCTATGATATCTATATGGGAAGACAGGTTGAAATTATAGTGATTTACTACAGAAAAGTCTGGGTAAGCGAAAAAACAACTACGTTTTTGACAAAAATTATAAATAAAAAAATCGGTAAAAATAATTCCTAGTCGGGATAATAATCAGGCCTCAACAACTCTCAATGTGAGGATATAATTTCATAAGGCCCCATTTAGATCTATGAATCAAGATAAATGCTGAAAACTGCCAAATTAAAGATTTTGGTCCGAAAAATGACATGCACAGTTTGGCTTCTAGTTCGCCGGTCGAAGCACATTATAATATTCTTATTTCATGATAAGTTCAGTTCAAACACCATCATAAAGAAATATCCAATTCTCGAGTCTTGTAACACGTTTACATCAAAAAATGACTGAAGATCCTAAATATACATGAATACAAAAGTCATATATTTATAATAAATAAATCAAATCTGACAAAATAATTCGATTTTTCAGATGTTATTACCTGTTATTGTATATTTGAACACCAATCTTCTTATGTAATTTTTCATAGAAACTCGACGTCAAACAGCGGGTCAAGACTTTTGGGCCGCCTTGTTTGTAAAAGATCAAACTGAGAAAAATGGCATTATTGCTTCAATTTATATACCACATATCATCTAATCTACCGTAATCAGCCTCGATAAGGGTGGCCTATGGGTGGTAACTATTCATAGTGTTTGATATACGCCATAATTTAATGGGGTATATTGCGCGTGGGTAAAATTTATGTAATCGGGCCATCGATATCAGATGCCACACCAACACATCAAATGACGTAAACTCGTTAGCAGCGGGGAATTAAATCGCATATATTTACATAGTTTTTGTCAACTGTTTTATGTGCGTATTTCAAAACTTTGTTTCATTTTAAAATGGTGGGACTATAAAATATAGTTAGAACTGACCCATCGCAGTTGGTAGCGATGACCAGGCCATCGTCGGATTCATTCACAGAAACCTGCTGTACAGTCTCTCATGCATCCTGATAGTTTTCGCACTATTCAGTCTGATCACCGTCAATTAAAAGTGCTTTCAATTCCTTGAGTACACGCACTGTATTGTCGTATTCTCCATAAATATGATTACCACTTAGTTTCGGAGTTTTCTTTATAGAAACTCCAAATCATTCCAAATCTATGCCACTTGAATGCATGTTTCATTCATATAATCATGCATTTCAATGACCGCAAAAACCCAGTTCGGCCAAGTTGAATTCAATTGCATATGTGTTTAATTTGAGTGTTTTTGATTACAGATGTTATTTAAGTGTAAAATCAATTGTGCAAATGGTTAACACAGACAGATATATTTTATTAATGTACTTATTGTATGTACATAAGTACGTACAGTATACAGGGTGTCCCATCCTTAACCGCCGATGTTGACGGCTTGGCGTTTGAGCTGTACTGAGTCTATATAATTGAAATTTCATTTTCAAATAATCAAGTCTTTGGCAAATTGTTTGACGCCTACCGGAAGCTAATTAAATGTTTGTAGCTAATTTTACAAGCAATTGAAAAAATGCCCATTTTTTGGCTTTTTTTCTTCCTTGTGGGCTAAATTTTTGTCAAAAAAAGTTAATAAAAAGGCACTAAAAGAGCGAAGCATCACAGAAATTATAACAAAACATAATGGAGCAGAAAAAAAGAAATGGACCCGCATAACTTTCGACTTGGGTACCTCCAAGATCCTGACATCGTTCCCAACAACGAGGAGGACGGCTTCATAACCTGTGCCCATGCCATTTGCACCCGTCACTTCAAGGATAAAAAGACGTGACTGGTCCGTTTTCTCAAAACTTCCCGGATATAAGTGTTCCCTCAAATCACCCTAGAGCCAGAAGTCCAGAGGGATCAGGTCTGGTGACCTGGCAGGCCTCACATAAGTTGTCCTCCTCTGCTGATAAAGGAACCGGGAGAGTCTCATTGGGCCAATCTCGGGTGATGCTGGCATAATGAGCCGTTGCACCGTACTGTTGCAACAACAAGTCACTTTCACAAATTCAGTCGAAGCAACAGAAGTGAGTCAAAGCAACAGAAACTTCTGCTAGAGAGCCAGGATGGTTCTGCAGCACGTTGTGCCAGCATCACCCGAGATTGACCTATTGAGACCTTTCCCGGTTGTTGGGAACGATGTTAGGGTCTTGGAGGTACCCAAGTCGAAAGTTGAACGGGTCAACTTCATTTTTTTCTGTTCCATTATGTGTTGTTATATTTTATGTGATGCTTCGCTCTTTTAGTGCCTTCTTTATTAACTTCGTTGACAAAAGTTTAGCACACAAGGAAGAAAAAAAATCCCAAAAAATGGGCATTTTTTCAATTGTTTGTAAAGTTAGCTACAAACGTCCAATTAGCTTTTGGTAGGCGTCAAACAAATTGCCAAAGACTTGTCTATTTAAAAATGAAATTTCAGTTATATAGATTCGGTACAACTCAAACGCCAAGCCGTCAACATCGGCGGTTAAGGATGGGACACCCTGTACTTTGATTTGAATTGGACTCGAGTGTAATGACATGGTTGATGTGGTGATGTGTTGGGTGTGGTGATAATGTGATCTGGTAAAGTATTTGTGTGGTGAAGAACTGAAGTGGTGATGTAATAATTTTGTGATGAGGTGATCTTGTGATGTGATGAAATTATTGATGGTGATGTACTGGATGTGGTGATATTGGGATGTGATGATGGACTATCAAAGTGATATAGCTGGTGTGGTGATAATGTGATGTGGTGATGGACTGATGTGGTGATATAATAAGTTATTGATGTGGTGATGTATTGGGTGTCGTGATAATGTGATGTGATAATGAACTGATGTATTGATGTGTTGACTGATGTGATTATCTC
>OZ038445.1:269347-271847 GCA_964036265.1 Daptonema setosum
AGCGAGTCTATTTTTACAGGTTACTTGCATTGGAGTATTATTTTAATCACTGATAAAGAGCACCTTTGTTGGCTGATTGACAGACTTACTAAATGTCTAACGGACAGACTGACGAAGTGACTGACTCAACGACACAACTGACTGATTGATTAAACATTTAAGGGTTATATAATTGATACCTTGAAGGGTTGTGATTGACAGATTAGAAGTAAGTCTCGGTTACATACCAAACGACTGTCTTACTGACATTTCAGTGATAAAACAAAATTTCAATCAAATGACTGACTGACTGACAGACTGACTGACTGCCTGACTGACTGACTGACTGACTGACTGATTGACTGACTGCTTGACTGATTGACTGACTGACTGACTGACTGACTGACTGACTGACTCACTGACTCACTGACTGACTGACTGAATGACTGATTTACTTACTGACTGAATAGCCGAGCTGTTAGCGGCCGGCTTGGTTAGCAACTTCTGCGGAAGTTTAATCTGTTAACAGCAAATGAAGTCATCTTTAAATATTTGTTACTTGTCACTTAGACCAATTTATATCTGTAGCGGCAAAAATAAAGTTCGTTATTATACGTGCAGTTAGTCAACAAGTTCACCTGCTTTGGCTAGCGCGCCAACGGTACTGTAAGACAGATTGTTTTTATCATCTGGAAGCGATTATGAAACATGAACGTATTCTTAGCATCGGTTTCTCATTGGCTGTCGTTACCCCACAGTTTAAGCAGAGTTTCGCCTCAGCTGTTTAGAAAACTTCAAAAAATGAACTTGTATTATTTGAGAAACATGAGAGAAAAGGTAACAACTCGAGAAAAAACTCCAGTGGTTGTCGTTACCCCATCAATTGACCAGAGTTTTCCCTCCGATCTTTTAAACATAAGTTCACAAAAAGTTATATCTCAGTTGAAACCTGAACTGTCAAGGGTAAACTGTGAACCGATATTGTGGCTGTCGTTCGTTTGAGTGTATTGTATAACTGAAACGACCGTTAGCGATCTAAAGTGAGCGAGTCTATTTTTACAGGTTACTTGCATTGGAGTATTACTTTAACAAGCAACTAAAAATGCCCTGAAGGCATGGGAAGTAACGAATATGGTTCGATCCTGGCTAGTCCAATCGTGAAAAAGTATGAGACAAGAAATTTTAATCTCATATTTTAAATAGTCTGATCGTGAAAAAGCAGGAAACAAGGTTTGCGATGAATCACGAAAAAAAGTTTGTACTTCATTAAGTCAAGACTCAAACCAAATTACACGAAACATTTTTGGGACTTTTCACGATTGTTGTGGGAACATTTGTCCTTATTCAAAATGCCGGTATTCAATTTCAAACCATAAGTATCTTTTAAAAAATCATTATCATAAATGGATCATATTATCAAAAACCATCATTATTGAATGAAAATGAAATAAAAAAGTTTCGTGACAGCCTTGTCACACAAACCGAAGTAAAATGACTCATGCTCACAACGCGCTAGACGAAATAAAAAATTTGGGTTTCACCGAAAAGTCCCAAATATGTTTCGTGTAATTTGGTTTGATTCTTGACTTAATGAAGTACAAACTTTTTTTCGTGATTCATCGCAAACCTTGTTTCCTGCTTTTTCACGATCAGACTATTTAAAATATGAGATTAAAATTTCTTGTCTCATACTTTTTCACGATTGGACTAGCCAGGATCGAACCATATTCGTTACTTCCCATGCCTTCAGGGCATTTTTAGTTGCTTGTCTATAACTTTTTTATGTGTGAACAAATCACATGTACAGTATGTAGACTAAATACATATATATGCTAATAAAACAAAAATGCTCTATGAGTTGAAAATTTTTCATAAGATTCATCTACTTCAGCCCTTTTAAAACTTTAGATTTTCGAATATTGAATTACAATAATATTTGTGAACAGTGATCGTTTGCGAGCCCCCTTCAATTTTTTGCTTGTAAAAAGAAGTCATTAAATAAATTATGTAATGATGAAAAAAGTCCCTGGGTTAGTAATATAGAGAGTTAAAAGCTGCCTTATTATATCTAAAATATACATTTGAAGTTCGGGAGAAGTATATAATATCAAAATTAAAACAAATTAACACTTTCGTTGTTTTAGATTTTCAGGGGTTTTGAACCCAGCACCACTCGTTTAACTTGCAAACCCACTATCCACTTGATTACCTTTACGAATAAAATTTTTAAAGTTGATTTGCTACATCAAACCTAGTTTCAAATCATAAATTTATCATTTTATCTAGTGTGAAAATAGCTTCAAAAGTTGACTATTATTAGGTAAGCGCCGAGCTGTACTTAGAAAAATTTACCAAGTGACTCTTGAATTTTTTTTCCTTACTTCCAGAACCTTTATAATAAGGTTTTGAGGCGTTTTATTGATGTTGGTACACGTCTAGAAACGAAGAAAAAAAGTACTTAGAGAAAAAATTTTGACCCATTTTCTTCATTTCTGTACATTTTGACTGATCATAAAAAATT